>JAMZAV010002788.1:0-196434 GCA_024449915.1 Sweltsa coloradensis | reverse complement strand
AATTTTTTTCAAATATTTACTAAATTGTAGTTCATTGTTGTGTCTGCATTTATGTAATTAGATTTATTAAGTTGTCCTCCTTTGTAAATCAGTTTTATAACTGAATAGAATAGACGTTAAATAAAAAAATAAAAAAAATCTACAAAAAGCAAAACAAGATATCGAAGGGTATAACAATCTCGAGTTTAAATAAGCGATCTTCTTTACATAAAAATCCATTTCCAAAACGTGACGTTCCTTCAAAATAACGTTCAATCATAATTTAAAATTTATAAACAAGTTTTAAAAACAGCAAAAAGTAATCAAATTAAGGACAGTATATCACAAGCTGACAATAAGTCAAAGTGTATCTGGAAAATTACTAAACGAGTGAGCGCAGCGAACGAAGTGCTACAACGCCACTTGATCGGGTCTTCGTCGTGACTAATGTGTATGTCTGTCTGTTTGTTTGTTTGTTTGTTTGTTCGGTCCCATACGGCCGAACGACCAAACAGATTAAGCTGAAATTTTAAACAGACATCCGTGAACACGTAACTGAGAACTGCTAACAACATGATCAAAATCCGTTGCGATTTAAACCTACAAAAAATAATAAATTGAAAATTAGGCTTGAAATGTATAGGTTTCATTTTAACAACAATGCTTTTGTTCTTGAAGAAGTCATTTTTATCAAATCATTTTTGACAGGCTGTGATTACATGCATAGCAGTAACCAAGGTGTATCGAATTTGCACGCTCAAGGTTACCCAAAACTCCGCTCGAAGATTGAGTAAACCTTGCAATCGTATTTCGTGCGTATTTCGTACTTACTGGCTATGTTTTCCACTAGGAAAACGCCAAAGTCGTTGTTAGACAAGTGAGCGAGTCATGTGTTGAGAACCCGGGAACATATGCATTAAAGTTTGAAAATAATTATCTAGGTATAATAAATAGGGTTTTGAGTTTAGTTGGTATAAGGGCGCGTCAACTGTAAGGCCATAATGCGCCACTCTAGCCTATGATAGGCTAGAGAGGCCTTAGGTAGGGGGAAGAAAGGGAATGTTCCCGGGTACTCAACACATGGCTCACTCACTGTCTAACAACGACTTTGGCGTTTTCCTAGTAAATTCAGAGACAGACAGGAAACCTATTAAGCCCCGTGAAAATATAAATTGGATGAGCGAAGCAAAGATTTCGATTTCAGACCCCCACAAAAATTAGCTCGGGTGCTTTTTTTTGTCTGTTTGTTTGTTTGTTCGCGCTCTACCGGGCAAACGGCATATGCGATCTCGATGAAAATTGGAAGGAACCTTTGAAATCTCTTAACTTGGACCTGCCACGGTTTTGGATACAATCAAACAAATATTTCTCATAAATATCGTACTTTTACGATTTTTTCTGATTTTAAATGCGATATTTTCGTGATATTTGGGCCGATTCTGACCAAACGGGTGGGGCTTCAACGTTCATTTTGTAGATGGACATTAAGGTAATGGTGATCTGTAGCACATTTTGAAAGAAAAAGTCGAAAAAGTTATTTAGAATTCATAGAAATAAAGGTTTTAATATAAGTTTTTTGAGGTGTATAATTATTAACAAGTAACTATAGAAACTTGACAACAATCATCTACAAAGCGTACAAAAAGCAATTCTTCTTCCATATATTTTACATTCTATAAATTGGTTACTACTTTATAACAAATATACTAATTTAACAAAAATGATTTTGCAATGGGACTTAAAAAAGTAAAGAGATCCCACGCATACTAAAAACTTACAAAAAAACTCATCCATCAACGCGACTAGAAAAAGCGTTCGCGAAGCAGCCTAGTCTACTCAATAGTAACAATGAATCAATAAATGAATCTAAAATGGTAGCAAAAATCCTTAATAGTTATTTTGCTAATGAAGACTCTGACTTAAAAATAACTTGGTATCTAGGACATAATCTTAATATAAATGTTGTGAGTCTCGTTGGTCTTGTGGTTAACGTATCTGCTTCCAATGCAGAAGGTCCAGGGTCGATTCCCGTTAAAGTTAGAAGATTTGTAACTTCTGATTGGGACTTAAGTCCATCAATTCTTGGCGAAGAATTTGTAATCGGTGACTTTAGAGTCGTCCTAGCAACGAGGCACATAATAAATTTAAAGTTGTTCTGAATCTGCATTGTTGATTCTGGCGTTGATCCGCGGGTGTTCGCACAGTCCATACCACTGATTTCTATATTTCCTATTAAAAAATATCGATCTTTGGTTGGTTATCGCTCACTCGTCCATTGAGTCGGGGCCCACAGGGTTGGCTTGGTCGCTTTGGTTTACTGTCCCCCACTGAAAATCAGTTATATGACTGAGTGGGTAGACTCTAAATACGAATTTATTTATTTATTTATTTAAATCGTACTTATGATTACTTGCATAAGACATACAAGAGCCCAGTAAATTCTATTTTAATGAGACTGGCAATAATGAAATACAAAACATCGTGGGAAAGTAAAAATCATCCTACTCTGCAGGAATCGATGGCATATCCGTTATTGTTTTAAAAGAAATGTATCATTAAGTTAACTGCACCTCTTTGTGACATTGTCAATACTTGTCTTAAGGATGGGGGCCGGTCTTTCCAAAAGCATTAAAAATATCCTAAATTGTTCCCATACATAAAAAAGGAAGTAAACTCCTTGCAATTAATATATCGACCAATATCTATTCTACGTGTTGTTTCAAAAATATTGGAAATATTATTTATAACAGGTTGATAAGTTTTTAAGAAAAGCACAACATTCTAAGAGAAAGATAAAATGGGTTCAGAAATGGAAAATCTACTAGTGATTCAATTAAAAGATTTTTATTAAACGTAACAAGTGAAATTGAGTCAAATATTGATACTCTGGGTATATTCTCAGATCTCACTAAAGCATTGGACTTTGTTGATCACAATATACTCCTCACTAAATTAGAATATTATGGAGTATGTGGTGACGCGCTAAAATTATTAAAATCATATCAAACAGACAGAGTACTATGTGTATAAATAACTAGCACCGAAAATAGTAAGATTTCGCATACAATTTCGGACTCTGAGAAAAGTATGTGGTGTACCACAAGGGTCAATTCTTGCCCCTTAATTTTTCATTGTCTTTATTAATGAGCTAACTGAAAGTACAGATGATGCTCAACTTTTTGCTGACGATTTTTTCACAGTCATAAAGGCAGATGACAGCAAAACTATTTAGAATAAATCAGAAGAAAGACTAAATGATTCAAATGGGTGATTTACAGCTAACAAACTTATTTAACTATATCCAATACAACATACCAAACTAATTTTTCAGATATTTCAAATATCACACAAGTTTCATCTAATGTATTTCTAGGTTTAACAATAGACCAACATCTGGCATGGCACGATCATATCAATACATTAAACCAAAACTTAATTTGTCATGTTAACATAACTTAACATGGTATAAGGTCCATCAGGCAGATGAGTAACCTCCCCACAGCCAAAATATGCTACTATTCATTATTTGAGTCATATATAAGCTATGGAATTTAATTTTGGGGTATATTGACGCATATTAACATAGTTTTTATTATACAAAAAAAAGCAATAAGAGCTATTTGTTCTATGAATCCCACAGAACACTGTTAACCTTTTTTATACGTCACAAAATCCTTACAATTTCATGTTTATACATTCTTAAATCAATATTAGTGATAACAAAATATAGATGTCTACTCAGTAAATGCAAATGTCCGTGATCATGACACACGTAAAAAAATCACCTACAGCTAAACTCATATCACACAAAACTTGGCCAAGTAAACTCAGACTTCATACATTAATCTCTTCATAACCATCTTCCGGACCCCATTAAAAACATTTCAAGCCACCTATGACCGTTTCAAACATAAATTAAAACAAACTTTAATTTTTAAAGCCTACTATTGTCTTATTGATTCCCTTAGTAATACATTCACAGAAATTCCTGTTATCACTTGATATTATTGATTGACTGCATAATGAAAAGAACCTTATTTTATTACTTTCCAATAATTATTATTTACAATTTATTACAATTATTATGTGTTTCTAAATGATGACAACTTCTCATTTTTTTAGTATTAGTAAACTTGATTTTATATTAGCTAAAGGACACTTACACTAAAAATTGTGTCTGTTGTCATATGAAATGTACAATTTGTCCAAAAAAAATTGTTGTTAAGCTCTTGTTTAAAGCTCTTGTTTACTAAATCCGAAAACTTTAATGAAACATCCTACGAGATTTTCCCCTATTGAAAACTATACTAATTTTCCCTTACAACGGCAAATTTACTTAGATAATAATATTTAAACAACCAGATATGAATCGCTCCATTATCTTCTCGTTTACCGACAGCAAAGTAAGCTAGGTTAGGTTAGGTTAAGTGAGGTTAGTTTAGGTTTAGGTTTAGGTTTGGTTAGGTTAGGTGAGGTTAAGTAAATTTGGTTTTGAACAAAGGCAAAATTTTGTATTGAGAAGAATTCCCTGCAAGAGTTTTATTGCCCATGTTTTGGTACCTAGGGCCGCACATGGCTCTGAGGACATTATAAAATAAAGAGTTTATTAGTGGCTAATAAAATTATGGCAAACATTTTTGTCTCCAGAATGCAGTGTCATATCATAATCGAGCTTATATGTAATGATGAATGCTCAAATTGGTGTTATATAACCATTCAAATATATGAACGATTTCGAGGACATGACTCGTTAAAACAACTTGAAATTTGTATCGGGACCTGATTCACGTAGACAACTTTCTTTGGATATAAATGAAACCGGACCGGGGTCGAAAAATCAACCTTGGCATGGTCAAGGTTACTAGGTGAACATTAATCAAGGCTGCTAAGTGATCCGACATTGATAAACATTTCTCCAAAACTTCGGGGCTTTTTCTGTTTTTGCAGTCATAAACAACCTAAATGCTGGCCAAGGGCAATTGTCAAGTGCTGAACTATACGGAGCCAGATAGGCTACGGAGAAGTTCGCCAATCTAACGTGTTAGGTTGTAGAATGTAAGTGCTTAGTCGGCGAACATATATTTTTAAAAACGCTACAAAATGCTAAATTTACTAAAAAGGAAGTTGTTTCCATGCTTATTGAGAATAAGTTAAGTATTCAAACGCTAAATAACAAGAAGTTTTTATTGATAAAATAAGCGTGGGAAAACGTCGGTTTCGGAAAAAAAAGGATGTATGTAAATAATATTTTTTGTGGGAAACCTGCCCAGGGTGCAATTCATGCTCCACTTCAGGTGTCGTCTTACTAGGTATGTTGCGGATAGGACTAGGAAACGCTCTGTTGGACGCGTTGATAAGCAAGCACGTGCTATAGCTAGACCCACATTGCAATTTATTAAAATTGTAAAATTTGCGACGTTCGCTGTCCACGGGGCCATGTTTCCAATATTATTTATTATTGCCAGGGTAGGCCTATTTGGGTAATCATTTAATTTGTGGATAAAATCCACCGCCATCTAGAGGACATTGACATAATTTCTTTGGGAAAGCGTAACAAATAATACACTGCTTCCTCGATAGTATTTTGATTACTTCTAGGTGGCAGTGCATAGTGCGAACCTTGTGCGGCTTTTCGTTGCCATGGTAACGTTACTTTTGTTATCATGTAATTTCCATCTACACTACTTATCGGATCAAAATAAAATTAACATATTCGTGACCGGACAGACATTCTAAATGATTTGGCCATCTCAGATTTTGTCGCCGTGAAGTTTGAAAAAAAACTTTCGATTAACTTTAATGTAACTTTTTAACTTTTTGAACGATTTTGCCACAAAACTAATGGCATTCAATCGAGAACAAAGCTTGCGGATGGTGAAAATTTCAACTCGATCCGAGCCTCCGTTCGAACGTTATCGCGAGACATACAAACAAAAAAACAAACAAACAAACAAACAAACAAACAAACAAAAAAAAAAAAAAAAACAGTGACTAATTTTTCCGGCAGAGTCAAATGGAAACGCTCGCTTCGCTCGCTTAAAAACGATATATTATATTTCTTTCTTTTTTTCCCTTTATATTTATTTATTTTATTTTATTTATTTATTTAACGTCTATCCTATTCAGTTATAAAAACTGATTTACAAAGGAGGACAACTAAATAAATCTAATTACATAGATGCAGAAACAACAATAAATTACATTTTCGTAAATATTTGAAATAGTAGCATTACAACAACAATGCATTTAACACAAGAATTTTGGTAACAAATTGAATGATATTATATTATGCATTCAATGAATGAATCAAATATAAAAAAGGGTGGAGAATGAAAAGAAAAGAAAAGAAAAGAAAAGAAAAGAAAAGAAAAAAAAAAAAAAAAAAAAAACATTAAAAAAGAAAAACGAAAACCTATACCTATACCTTTGGGCGGGGCCCAAAGAACCCCACAGGTAAAAAACTGTTATTTGCACTCTGTCTGACAAATAAATCGTACATTGAGCGATATTTCACAAAACCGTTTTTCCTTCCACTTCCATAAGTGGAAGGCAATGGTGGGTAAAAATTATGTTTAAAATATCGTCGCTCTAAATTATGTGTAGCACCTAGCTCAGTTTAGACACTTTTGTCCCAAAAATTCCATATGACAGCCTCCGAGCAGACGTCGTGGAGAACGAAGCCGTTACACTATCTCTCGAATCCTCCATCTGCTCTGACCAACGGTATACGTTTGTTTCCGGGCCGAGCGTTCACCGACTCCACTCTGACCACGCCCGAGGCAGCTTAACTTCGATGTTCGAGTGGGAACCGTCTTCACTTGTATACTATGTTTGTCCGTCCGTGCGCGTGTCACTTGTTATGATAAAAACGAACACGACGTCCGATTGACATGCATGTCTTGTGCTAGCATTGCTATTCGAGAAGAATGATACAGGATGTTTTGATGTCCTTCGGGCAAGTAGTCAAGTGGCTAGCCCCCCAGAAAGAAGAAAATTCAGAAGTTTAAAAATTGGCTGGCAATGAACCTATCTTTAAATTATTACCCCCCCAAAAATGATTTTTACCAGATAATCTATAGCATAATCGCTTACATCGGTAATTGGAAAGATTATGGAAAAGATTGTTAGCTATCAGAAGTTGCAGTATCTTAGAAAAATTAGAGCAATCAATCAACAACAATACGGGTTTCTACCGAAACGATCCTGCATCACAATGCTCAACACAGCCATAGACGACTGGCAGTTTGCATTAGACGCTAAACCTACGACCCACATTGATGTAACTAGGAAGCTTCGCAAACCCTTTTTCAGGCGCGTTGTTGGATGAGCGTAATTTTTTTAAACGAAAAAAAGCGTAAAATTGCGATTTTCATGAGAAATTATTTTTTGATTGCGCTCAAATTTCACACGAATATATTAATTCATAAAATTAAGGTTCTTTGAAAAAATCATTACAATCGAATAAAGCATGTCGGTGTTATAAGTCGATTTTTTTTAAATCGAAAAAAATCGTAAAATGGCGATTTTAATGAGAAATAATTTTTAGATTGCGCTCAAAAACGTGGCAGTTCTAAGTTCAGAGATTTTGAAGGCCTCCATAAAATTTCATCGTAATTGGAGTATCGGTTTAGCCAGAATCGTGTTAACAAACACACAATAATACAAACAGAAAAAAAGAAAAAAGAAAAACATTCCGGATTTTTTTCTCCAGTGTAGTAAAGTGGAATCTTCGCTTCGCTCGCTACGCTCATCCAATAAAGTAATTTTGTTTTTTATATGTTTTTCCTGTATAAAAATGTTATTGTTTTGTGCATTTTAGAATTTGCATAATGTGTTAATTCAAATTTTCTCCAGAGCGTTGTACAAATTAATGCGAGTACTTACGAGTGTGAGAATGCATGAATGTCTCGCGACGATTCTTTAGCTTGACCAACTTTGTTGGTAACTTTGGTGCAATTAAATGTATAGCTATAAAATTTTATAAAAATCGTACGTGAGTACGATTTTTCAACTTTTGTTAAAGTATTAATTGTTTTTGAATGAATAAATTAAATACCATCATGCTTCACCAGCGATAATAAATAAGTAATATAGGTGGCACAGTTTAATAAGTTCACGTCACAGCTTCAGCTTTGTTTTCTTATTTCCGCCGTCTCTAATGAAACGGAATTACTTGGTTGGATTTAATAATTTTGATAATGTGCACCGTGATGCAAAGTCTAATACCTTCCCCGAACAATTCAAACCGTAAATGCTAGCCAGCGCTAGAGATTGAATAGTATTTTTTTAATTTGCCGAAAGGGATTATTGAATTTTAATGTCAATATTCAAGGAAAACTCATTTTTCCATTTGTACATTGTAAAATGGATGATAAATACGATAAATATTGTACCTAGCACCTTGGGAGCTGAATTTTCGGAATCCCCGTAGTTTTTTCGTTCGATATGATGCACTCACACTTCTAAATCGTTCAAGGATGAACGATCATCTTGATCCCTAAGCCCGCATTTCCACATTGCGCGCGCTAGTGTACCAGCCGTGCTCACCGGCTGCGCGCGCATTTGGATCAGTTGGGTTGATTCTGACGTCACCGTAATATTTATATTATTATTTTATTATTTCCAAACAACCCAACTGATCCAAAACGGAAATATTTGTTTTGGAATATTTATAATATTTCGATGATTATTTATATTTGGATCAGTTGGGTAAAGGATCACTTGGGCAAGAACACGACTTTATTTTTATATGAATATATTAATTCGGATTCTTTGACGATTATTTTGGATCACTTGGCACCCACCCTCATAAAAAAAATATATATAGTAATAATAATAATAATAATAATAATAATAATAATAATAATAATAATAATAATAATAATAATTGTAGATACATTTCTTCCATAACCTTACATATTTCATACATTCGACCTTCCACAAACTGCGCATGCAGCTTATCTGTGGAACTATGTTTATTAAAGATAAGGATTTATTCACTTCTGAACACTTAACCTAATATAATTGAAATTTGATTTATTGAAATTACCGACTGTGAGTCTAAACAATAAAATGTGATAATTATATAAAGTTTGACATTATGAATAAAATTTATGAATGAACAGAATAGAAGAAAATTGATAAATACCTGAAAAACATAAAATATAAAAATCACATAACCACAATTTCCTCACTCAACTATAATTTTGTTTTGAAGCAAATATGTCTTTAATTTAATTTTTATATCTCTAAATGAATCTAATTCTTTAATTTCTGGAAGAATCTTATTAAAATATAAAGGTACAGAGTAGCTTAACGATCTCTTCCCATATTTATTGTTAAAGGGTGGTAACTGGTAAATTCCTGCACTTTTGGCTCGAGTTGAAGGCTTGTGGTCAATAAGAATTTTATATTTTTTGTCAAAGTAATGCTTTAATAACAGCTTATAAACAAAGATTTCCCTAACTGGCAAAACATCAAATAGTAAATACAAATCCGAGACACATCTCCCATCAACGATTTCTCTTTCATTCATCATTTTTATAATTTTATTTGTAATGATATTAAATTTTTAAGTTGCGAGTAAGACGCATTACCCCAAGCCGATATACCGTACGATAAAACTGACTCAGCTAGAGCAATATATACCATTTTACGGTATTTAAATGATAAGATATCTTTTACGGCGTAAAGCTGATAAGCACAAGATCTTAGTCTATTGCATAGTTTCCCTATTTGAATATCCCAGCAATATCTTCGATCTATTTCAAGACCTAAATAGGGATGGCTGTAACATGAAATAATTTTTGTCTGGCATGAACATATAAACAAATCTTAATAATAATAATATTAACAACAATAGTAATAATAATAATAATAATAATAATAATAATAATTATTATTATTGTAGATACATTTCTTCCATAACCTTACATATTTCATACATTCGACCTTCCACAAACTGCGCATGCAGCTTATCTGTGGAAACTATGTTTATTAAAGATAAGGATTTATTCACTTCTGAACACTTAACCTAATATAATTGAAATTTGATTTATTGAAATTACCGACTGTGAGTCTAAACAATAAAATGTGATAATTATATAAAGTTTGACATTATGAATAAATTTATGAATGAACAGAATAGAAGAAAATAATAAATACCTGAAAAACATAAAATATAAAAATCACATAACCACAATTTCCTCACTCAACTATAATATTGTTTTTGAAGCAAATATGTCTTTAATTTAATTTTATATCTCTAAATGAATCTAATTCTTTAATTTCTGGAAGAATCTTATTAAAATATAAAGGTACAGAGTAGCTTAACGATCTCTTCCCATATTTATTGTTAAAGGGTGGTAACTGGTAAATTCCTGCACTTTTGGCTCGAGTTGAAGGCTTGTGGTCAATAAGAATTTTATATTTTTGTCAAAGTAATGCTTTAATAACAGCTTATAAACAAAGATTTCCCTAACTGGCAAAACATCAAATAGTAAATACAAATCCGAGACACATCTCCCATCAACGATTTCTCTTTCATTCATCATTTTTTATAATTTTATTTTGTAATGATATTAAATTTTTTAAGTTGCGAGTAAACGCATTACCCAAGCCGATATACCGTACGATAAAAACTGACTCAGCTAGAGCAATATTATACCATTTTACGGTATTTAAATGATAAGATATCTTTTACGGCGTAAAGCTGATAAGCACAAGATCTTAGTCTATTGCATAGTTTCCCTATTTGAATATCCCAGCAATATCTTCGATCTATTTCAAGACCTAAATAGGGATGGCTGTAACATGAAGTAATTTTTGTCTGGCATGAACGTATAAACAAATCTTTGCCAGGGTTTCTGTGCAAACATTTAAAATCGTGAGCAATTACCTCTATACTGGCATTCCGATCGGCGTTTAATAATAATAATAATAATATTAATAATAATAATAATAATAATAATAATAATAATAATAATAATAATAATAATAATAATAATAATAATAATAATAAAAAAAGCGAACACAGCGAAATGACTCGTAAAATATTTGATTTCTCTAATATTTCGGGCTGTGAAAGCATGAAGCAAGAAAACAATAATAATAATAATAATAATAATAATAATAATAATAATAATAATAATAATAATAATAATAATTCAAGTTTATTTAAAATATTTTTTCAAAGACAAATACACGATTAAAAACAATAAAACAATCATAATTACAATAATCATGATTAGAAGATCAGCTTGAGGTTCTGGACATAGTTTGATATAGTCATCGAACTAAGATGGTCAGGTTTCTTGTCCTGAAACTGTATCTTCACAGGGATCTTGCACTCCGTCGAATCGTTGTGATTTTAGAACTTGACGGAGAATGGGATCACTTGGTTGGGTTTTTGCAGTAGGAGAGCCTGGATGTGGTCCGAGAGAATGTGGCGAAGTTCTGGGTAAAAAATTCATGTTTCTCGTAGTCATACTCCCAAGGAGTGTCTTCCTCATAAGTCTCTGCATACTCCGGGTTGTATTGGAAGGCAGTGAAGAACTTGACGGAGAATGGGATCACTTGGTTGGGTTTTTGCAGCAGGAGAGCCTGGATGTCTACGTGCGAGATGGTGCTGCACCACAGAACCGTGATAGATGTCCTTGTCTTGACAATGTACAATATTTGTTCACAGGGAAGGTAGTGACTCTCCAATCCAGAGGTAGTAGAGTACTCATTTCGTCTCTCTTCGATCGTGGCGAAATGTCTGTCAACGCAACTGATAATGTTGACACTACACTAATGTTCCCGTTGATTGTTGCTTGTGCTGACGAGCGAACCTGAAAGTATTGCTGGTCTTTACCGGCATGTTTCACGCTGATTGTAACTTTCCCGCACTCCTCCTTTGTGTCCGTATTTTCAATTATCAACTCCTCGTGAAACGCGATCTCATCATAGATCTCGTCACCAATGTAAAATTTGTATCTTTGAGACAGTTCATCGTGTGGAAAGTGTTAATAATAATAATAATAATAATAATAATAATAATAATAATAATAATAATAATAATAATAATAATAATAATAATAATAATAATAATAATATTAATAATAATAATAATAATAATAATAATAATAAAAATAATAATAATTCACAAGTTATACTTTCGCGACCCGATATAATTGAAGAGAAATTATAACATTGACGGGATGTTTCGTCGCGTCGTGGTGGTGAATAATTTACATTATTCCTTACTTCCCGACGTAGCGTCATCACTGTGGATGACATTTTCAAGGGACTGCTGTTTTGTTTGCCTCTGTTGCAAACGTTCACTTCTTCTTGGAACTGCCAGGATGGCGGTGGACGGCTCTATTTGTTGTTGTTGTGGTGGTGGACAAAACAAAACAGCAGTCCCTTGAAAATGTCATCCACAGTGATGACGCTACGTCGGGAAGTAAGGAATAATGTAAATTATTCACCACCACGACGCGACGAAACATCCCGTCAATGTTATAATTTCTCTTCAATAATAATAATAATAATAATAATAATAATAATAATAATAATAATAATAATAATAATAATAATAATAATAATAATAATAATAATAATAATAATAATAAAAATAATAATATTTTTATTTTATTTTTTATTTTTTTTTTATTGGAAGTACATATTTAAATACATGATTAGTTCAGTATGGAAACGAGTCCCACAAGCCACACAAGCGGCTTAGCTGTGGGGATAAAAAACATTGACAATTAATAAAAATAACCCAGACTCCAGACTTTATAATATTGATATAAGTACAAGGGAAAAACAACAAAATACCTCGAACCAAAAAACATACAGAAAACTTGAACAAATAATAATACACTGCAAATGAAACTTAAAAATACTACGCATCCCACTTACATGCAATGTCTGTTTCATATAACAAAAACACTTTTAACTCATTCTTTACCCTACTTTTTTGATCTATACTTCGTAAATATTTGGGAATTTTATTAAAAGTAAAAGGTACACTGTATTGCAAAGCTCTTTTCCCATACTTATTGTTGTAAGTTGGTATTTTCAAATACTCTGCCTCCCTGGCGCGAGTATTTGCATTATGACTAACAATAGTTTTAAACGAATTATCATAATAAAATTTAACTAATAATTTGTAAGTGAACAGTACATTTACAGGTAAAACATTACAATATCTATATAAATCATAATTTGTGATACATGAACCATTTTTCTTATAAGGGGATATTAAACAAACCATTCTATTTTGCAGTGAAATAATATATTTTAAATTTGAAAATGATGCATTGCCCCATGCAAGCAGGGCATATGATATGACTGACTCAGCAAGTGCTATGTATACGGTTCGGAGTAGAGTATAAGGAAGTACATACTTTAGTTTATAAATCTGATGAACACATGATCTAAGCCGCCTACTCACTACTTCTATATGAACATCCCAGCTAAAATTTTGGTCTATCACCACCCCCAAATATTCATGACTGTAAACAGATTCTATTTTATTAACACAATTACAGTTTATGATAATACCATCCATATGATGAAACAGAATCATGCAAACAATCAAAGGAATGAGTTATAATATTTATATTAGCATTATGGTCGGCATTGTGAGGTGAAGAAATATGCACAATCTTTGTTTTAGCTGAGTTAATGATAAGGCCTTCATCGTGTGTCCATCTTAACATTTTAATAAAATCTTCCTGTAATATAATAATAATAATAATAATAATAATAATAATAATAATAAAAATAATAATAATAATAATAATAATAATAATAATAATAATAATAATAATAATAATAATAATAATAATAATAATAATAATAATAATAATAATAATAATTTTTTTTTTTTTTTTTATTATTTATTCATTAATTACATATGTGTACATTTTTTATATGCTTCGGTCCACAAAGCCTTAAAGTAAGGCTTGTCTGTGGTTTAAACCACAACAATGTGTACATTTCATACAAACGGTATTGTGCGAAGTTATTACAACAATAACAAAGAAAAATAGAACAAACTCAGTGGAACACCGTCCTGTATAACAAAACAAACTTAAAAAAAAACAAAACTTGAATATTGAATATAAAAATATTATACTTGAGGTAACACAAAAAGCAACACAGTATTAGATGAATAAATTTACATACTTGCACCAAGTATCTAAATATTTCAAGACTCCTCCAAAAAAACAAAAAAAAACAAACAGACTTGTCATTCGTAATCAAATTTTAAAGCAAACCAACAGGATACATAATGAAAATAGTAAATTGAACAACTGCAATAAAAAATAAAAAATAAAAGCAAATTGGGTATTGAGATGAATGATTAGGTGTTGTAGACTGCACATAAACAATCGAGCAAATAAAACTTTAATTCAGATTTAATGGCTGAGATATTTTCTAGATTGCGCAGATGACCAGGTAGGCTGTTGAAAATAGCAGGTGTCAAATAAAAAAGTGTTCGTTTTCCATATTTGTTATTGAATTTAGGCAAAAAGTAATTCCCTCTTGATTTCGACCGCGTAATCCCCGTATTTTCGTTTGCTTCATATTGTCTATTGAAATAAAATTTTAAAATAAATCTAAACTTAAATAGGTATGATACAGGTAGTACATTGCAAAAGTGATATTTCATTTGTATGCTGTTATATCTTGGATTTCTTTTTAAAAAGCATGGTGTCATAGTTATAATCATTGTGTTTTGAAGGTTGGTTATTAAATTTACGTGGCTTAAAGATGCATAGCCCCAGGCCAAGAGGCCATATGAGATGATTGACTCGGCGATCGCAGTGTAAACTGACCTTAAAAGTTTAAACGGAAGTACCAACTTTAATTTGAATAATTGAAATGCACAGGATCTTAAACGCTTGCATAAGGAGATAATATGCGGCCTCCACGACATGAATCTATCAATTAAGACACCTAAATAGACATGGCTGTCAACAGACTCAATTTCAACACTACACCGTACACAGTTTTTTCCATTTACGATATCATGCAAACACTCATAAGAATGGAATATTATTTTAAGAGGTTGATGCCTGTTCTGATTCAGAGGTGAGCACATATGTAGAATCTTGGTTTTGTCAGCATTAATAACGAGATCATAATCGTGCGTCCACATTAATAATTGAGTGAAATCCCGCTGCAAAGTAGATTCAGCCATTTTTAGGTTCTTATGAGCAAATAACAAAACAGTATCGTCAGCGTACATGAACACAGTACAGTGTTTTACACATTTAGTCATATTGTTAACATAAATCAGGTACAAAATTGGCCCCAAGATAGAGCCTTGCGGTACTCCAGTCGCAACCTCTCTATATTCACTAAAGCATTCTCCTATTTTTACTGAGAGTTTCCGATCGGTTAAAAAACTAGTGAACCATTTTAAGGTTTGACCTCTAATACCAACATTTTCAAGCATATCCACTAATGTACTGTGGTTTAATGTATCGAATGCTTTCGAAAAATCTACAAATAGGGCAACTACATGCATGTTGTCATTTAATTTAGTGTTAACGAAGTCTGAGAATTTTACAAGCAAGTCACTTGTGCATTTACCTTTTTGGAAACCATATTGCAATTTATCAATGATATTAAATTTTTCCAGATAGGCAGACAAATTGTCGGCTACACAGCGCTCCAAGATTTTCTCTATAACAGAGAGGAGTGCTATTGGTCTATAATTGGAATATGACATATGATCACCCTTCTTATAGATAGGACGAACTACTGATATCTTTAAGTTTGAGGGGACGGTTCCTGACTCAATCGATAAATTTACTAGTTTGGCTAAAACTGGGCTAATCTCATTTTTCAAAAATTTTAAATCCTGAACTCTGATACCATCCCAGCCTGGCTGTTTATTTTCATCCATATTCTCTATAATTGATTGTATTCGTGTTTCACTTACGGGGGGCATAAAAAAGGATTGGCATTCCACGACTTTTTTAACGTTACGGCTAGTACGAATGCCACACTTGTGTTGAATCTCCTTCACTTCTCTCACAAATGATTCCGCAAAAGTATCAGCTATCACCTTGTCACTGTTTTGTTTCCCTAAATGGTTATGGATTACTTCGTCTACAGAAAGTTTTTTCTTTTTACCCAAGATTCCACTAATTGTTTGCCAAGTTTCTTTCAGATTATTTCTCGAATTATATATTTGGTCTTTATAGAAATTTAATTTAGCCAAACCTATCTGTTTAGTTACCATGTTACGCGCAGATTTGTACTCAATCTTATACATTGATTTGATAGCGGCGTGCTTACAATTTTTCCACTTCCTAAATAGAGTATCCCTCTCTTTAATGCTTACTAATAGACAAGGTGTCATCCAACATTTTTTTTCATCTTTCTTTTTTGCGCCGGCGGCACAGCTAGCACTCTTATAACAACTTTTAAAGTTTTTTACAACTGCTTCATAAAGATCATTACAATCATCTAATTCCATTAAAGCTGGCCAATCACAACATTCCAATTTTTGCCTTAGCACTCGTTCGTTAAAACGTATTTTTTTATGTGAAGGACCCTCGATTTGACTAACAGACGCAGGTGCATACAAATCCGCTGCGATAAGATAATGATCGGTAATTTTAGTTGTGTAAATCATTGAGCGAATGGGTGAAAAGTCACACCTCACAAATATGTGATCAATACACGACTGCGAGAGAACATTTCCTCGATACTCTTCTCTAGTCACACCTTTCACACAATCAATATAACCGCTAGCCGCCATAACATTTTTGTATGCAAGTACGTGTGTGTCCGAGTCATTGAGGGTATCTAAGTTTGTGTCACCTATTATTATTGCATTTCTAAAATTAGCATTTTGCAATACAAAACCTTCCACCTCCTTCACAAACTGACCTTTGGTATTATTGTATTATAATAATAATAATAATAATAATAATAATAATAATAATAATAATAATAATAATAATAATAATAATAATAATAATAATAATAATAATAATAATAATAATAAAATAAAAAACATTTTGTTTCAACTTCCACTAATCTCCATATTCAGCTCATAAATGGTTAAATATGATCAAATTTTTAATTTTCTCAATGACTTTTGTATTCTATTATGACATGCACAAATAAAACAAAATCTAGTTTAACAAACATTGTTTAGTGCATAATGTTAATGTGTTAGCATAATGTTATTTCACCAAAGATATTGAGTTCAAAACGATAAGAACAACACAAGTCGCGTCGTCTTAGCTAGATGATAAACGAATGTTGCTATTGAGAGGAATAGAATGTGTGGGGTGGCCAGGCGGTATCGATTCCGAGGCCAGATTTCACATGTAGATCTATATTTTTAGCCGATTTTTGTCATATGGTAATTTTACTTAAATGTCTTTCTTATTGTGATAAAACAGTTACTATATTCACCATTGAAACGCTACAGTGCACTTCGACACTTTAGCAATGAGGGGGGGGGGCATGGAGTATCCCTCTCCCCCCACCGTTGGATACGCCACTGGTAATGAGAGTGTTTTAATTTGGGACCAAGGTTAAAATATAAATAATTATTTTTTCCTAGAATATCTTAATTTTATGAGGAAATAGAAAAAGTGTCTGTATAGGGATAAAATATATTCCCAAGAGTATGAAGTTGACGTATAAACAAATAGGCGAGTTGTTAACGTATTTCGTTATAGGGATAAAAGATATTCCCAAGAGTATGAAGTTGACGTACAAACAAAGAGGCGAGTTGCTAACGTATTTCGTTACATAGCGGTAAAAGATATTCCCAAGAGTATGAAGTTGACGTACAAACAGATAGGCGAGTTATTAACGTATTTCCTTATCACATATTGAAAATATCGTGCCCCCCCCCCTCCTCCCCCCCTCCTTTTTCGTTTATGCAGGTTGGTAAAACACAACATTTTCAATTTGGTCGATGATTGGATGGTAGATTTTACTTATCACCTTCAACTTCAAAACGTTCTTAATGAGTAATGAATACAACATTTGAATAAGAGTCTGGTATTTGAATTGATTAAAAGTTCACACAGTATGTGTGAAACCTCACTGTACGCTGATAAAACGATTCCAAATGGAAGAGTATCCCATTCGGATAAGAACTTTCTCTCTTCGCTCGGGCGTTCACCAAAGAGCTTGTTCAGAATGTGAAGACACGTCAACAATTAACGGAACAGTCTACTCATAAAAAATAATTACTGAATATCAATTGATGTAAGTTTGGTTTTCCAGGGTCACAAGTCCTAACGGCCACAATAATAGCAACATGTTACAACACAGCGCAGGTATCCCTACCACCAGCACCCACCGCGAGCCAAGGTCAAATCCTTGCGCGTTATATAATTCAATACTCTATACTCTTGTCTTCATTGGACACACAGATTACACCGACGTGTGTGCCACTATCGAATCAGTGCTTCGACAAGTTGTTCCAAATCGTGAAAACTTCGGAAGAAAACGACATAATGCAGGTATTGTTTTAGGTTGTTAGTATATTACCTTTGAGTATGGTTTTATACTCAAAGATATTACTGTTCAAAACAATTGACATTAGGTCCTACACCTAAAAGGGAATATCGCGCGTTTTGTTATGAATGGGCGTAAAAGTAAGGTAACTTGAATTTAAATCGATTCACTATATCTAGTTATCTATGATCAATCTCATTTAAAAAATGTATTGACGGCTCTTGGTTAAGTGGACTTACGCCGCAAAGTTTTGAGCAACCCATAACAACGAAAAATTTGACAAACTTTGGTTACAGCAGCACTCATTACATTTAAACACAATAACACACAAATAATGTGCTTTTGTTTAAAATTGTATTAGTAAGCTTATAATTTAAATATCAAATTTTGATCAAAAGCTTAACAACATAACCTGTAAACAAGGACTACATTTTAATTGAAGTAGGCCTAAACATATTTTTCCTAATATAAAATTTATCTAACTACTACTAACATAATATTTAATGTTATGCTCACCGGGAGCAAAATACACGCTGGTGTCTAGTTTAAAAATTTGTCTTGGGCAGACTGTGGTTCACAGGTAGTATTACCTATTGGTTTTCGATTTTTCGATATGAACCAATGCTTTGAGTTAGAGTAAAAACTGGACCTTTCTATGTGGTGGCCATGATGGGTGAAGTCACAAAGGCTTGGGGGAAATATAAAAAACAGGTAAAAAATCCTGTAAAATAAGAATATTTGGAGGAAAAAATTGCGATGTCGCTGAATTTTTGCAGAGACCTTCCTTATATATAATACCAATCAACATACTAAAACTCACAATCGGACTGGAGCTTCGGCCGCCATATTGTAAAATGGCGACCAAAATGTGCTGGTTGGATGAGCGTAGCGAGCGAAGCGAAGATTCCATTTCACTACACTGGAGAAAAAAATCCGGAATGTTTTGTTTTTTTCTTCTTTTCTTCTTTTTGTGTGTTTGTTAACGATTTTTTCGATTTTTTGAAAATTTATTTTACTTATAACACCTACATGCTTTATCCGATTTTAATGATTTTTTCACAGAACCTTAATCTTATGAATTAAGGTATTCGTGTGAAATTTGAGCGCAATCAAAAAATTTATTTTTCATGAAAATATAAATTTTGTGTTTTTTTCTTTTTCAAAACAATTTTTTGACTTATAACACCTACATGCTTCATCCTATTGTAATAATTTTTTTACAGAACCTTAATATTATGAATTTATATATTCGTATGAAATTTGAGCGCAATCGAATAATTATTTCTTATGAAAATCGCAATTTTTCGTTTTTTATCTTTTTTAAGAATTAAGATTAATTAAAAAAAATTTTAAATTTAAGTTTATTTTTATGAAATTTAATTTAATTTTAAAAAATCTTGAACTAAGTAATAATTTTTTCACAGAACAACAGAAAATCCGCATAACACATGGCAGCTCAATGCACCAATTACGCTCATCCAACAACGCGGCGGGACTGCGTTTTCCTAGTTATCGAATATCTCCAAATTGGTTGGAGACAGACAAAATGTTGATATGGAAAAAATATTTCCCATTCAATTCCCTACAAAAAAGGTGTCTTCTAGTAGTTTTGGTAGAGGCAAAGGTACGTCCCAAAATCGTGGTTTATATTATGTTGCTTATTGGAGTACCAGCTGATTTCCTCATTTTCACGCCCAGCATCAAACAATGCCTGGTAAATCCGTAAGAAATCGATACGAAAGCACTTTTGTACGCGGTTCATGAAAGCTTCCATTAGTATTTTTGGATGAGCGTAGCGAGCGAAGCGAAGATTCCATTTTACTACACTGGAGAAAAAAATCCGGAATGTTTTTCTTTTTTTTCTGTTTGTATTATTGTGTGTTTGCTAACACGATTCCGGCTAAACCGATACTCCGATTGCTATGAAATTTTATGGAGGCCTTCGAAATCTCTGAACTTAGAATTGCCACGTTTATGAGCGCAATCGAAAAATTATTTCTCATGAAAATCGCAATTTTACGATTTTTTTCGATTTTTTAAAAATTTCTTCGACTTATAACACCTACATGCTTGATCCGATTTTAATGATTTTTTCACAGAACTTTAATATCATGAATTAAGATATTCTTGTGAAATTTGAGCGCCATAGAAAAATTATTTCTCATGAAAATCGAAATTTTACAGTTTTTTTCTTCTTTAAAACAATTCTTTGACTTATAACACCTACATGCTTTATCCTATTGTAATGATTTTTTCACAGAACCTTAATTTTATGAATAATTATTAGTGTAAAATTTGAACACAATCGAATAATTATTTCTTATGAATATTGAAATTTTACGATTTTTTTCTTTTTTTAAAATTACGATTAATAAAATAAAATAAAAAAATAAAGTAAATTTGCAATTTAATTTAATTTACTTTAAAAAAAATCTTCGACCAAGTAATTATTTTTTCACAGAACAACAGAAAATCCGCATAACACATGGCAGCTCAATGCACCAATTACGCTCATCCAACAACGCGGCGGGACTTAAGCGTTTTTGGATGAGCGTAGCGAGCGAAGCGAAGATTCCATTTCACTACACTGGAGAAAAAAATCCGGAATGTTTTTCTTTTTTTTCTGTTTGTATTATTGTGTGTTTGTTAACACGATTCCGGCTAAACCAATACTCCAATTGCCATGAAATTTTATGGAGGCCTTCGAAATGTCTAAACTTAGAACTGCCACGTTTTTGAGCGCAATCTAAAAATTATTTCTCATGAAAATCGCAATTTTACGATTTTTTTCGATTTTAAAAAAAAATCTTCGACTTATACACCTACATGCTTAATCCGATTTAAATTATTTTTTCACAGAACCTTAATTTTATGAATTAAGATATTCTTGTGAAATTTAAGCGCAATCGAAAAATCATTTCTTATGAAAATCGAAATTTTACAGTTTTTTTCTTTTTTAACAATTCTTTGACTTATAACACCTACATGCTTTATCCTATTGTAATGATTTTTTCACAGAACCTAAATTTTATGAATGTATATTTTCGTGTAAAATTTGAGCGCAATCCAATAATTATTTCTTATAAAAATCGCAATTTTCCGATTTTTTTCTTTTTTTAAAATTACGATTGTTATAAAAAATAAAAAAATAAAGTAAATTTGTAATTTAATTTAATTTAATTTTAAAAAAATCTTCGACTTAGTAATAATTTTTTCACAGAACAACAGAAAATCCGCATAACACATGGCAGCTCAATGCACCAATTAAGCTCATCCAACAACGGGGCGGGCTTAAGCGTTTTCCTAGACCTAGTAAATAATCAGGTCTGCGAAATCGGATTTTTTATTTACCCGGAATTTGGGTTTTTCCATTGTTGGCATTTCCTCAAAAATGCCATATTTGACTGATAATTATTGGATAAGCGTAGCGAGCGAAGCGCAGATTCCATTTCACTACACTGGAGAAAATAATCCGAAATGTTTTTTTTCTTTATTTCTTTATTTTTTTTTGTATTTTTGTGTGTTTGTTAACACGATTCCGGCTAAACCAATACTCTCATTGCCATGAAATTTTATGAAGGCCTTCGAAATCTCTGAACTTAGAACTGCCACGTTTTTTAGCGCAATCGGAAAATTATTTCTCATGAAAATCGCAATTTTACGATTTTTTTTCGATTTTTTAAAAATGTCTTCAACTTATAACACCTACATGCTTTATCCGATATCAATTATTTTTTCACAGAACCTTAATTTTATGAATTAAGATATTCGTGTGAAATTTGAGCGCAATCGAAAAATTATTTTTCATAAAAATATCAATTTTGCGGGTTTTTTCTTTTTTAAAACAATTTTTTTACTTACTAGGAAAACGCTTAAGTCCCGCCGCGTTGTTGGATGAGCGTAATTGGTGCATTGAGCTGCATTGAGTTACGCGGATTTTCTGTTGTTCTGTGAAAAAATCATTACTTATTCGAAGATCTTTTTTAAATTAAATTAAATTAAATTAAAAATTAACTTAATTTTTTTAATAAATCATAATTTTTACGTAATTTTAAAAAAGAAAAAAATCGTAAAATTGCAATTTTCATAAGAAATAATTATTCAATTGCGCTCAAATTTTACACGAGTATATTAATTCATGAAATTAAGGTTCTATAAAAAAATCATTACAATAGGATAAAGCATGTAGGTGTTATATGTCAAAGAATTGTTTAAAAAAAGAAAAAAAAACCGTAAATTTCGATTTTCATGAGAAATAATATTTCGATTAAGCTCAAATTTCACACGAATATCTTAATTCATAAAATTAAGGTTCTAATAAAAAATCTTTACAATCGGATAAAGCATGTAAGTGTTATAAATCGAAGAATTTTTTTAAAAAATCGAAAAAAATCGTAAAATTGCGTTTTTTATGAGAAAAATTTTCCCGATTGCGCTCAAAAACGTGGCAGTTCTAAGTTCAGAGATTTCGAAGGCCTCCATAAAATTTCATCGCAATTGGAGTATCGGTTTAGCCGGAATCGTGTTAACAAAACACAAAAAAAAAAAAAAAAAAAAAAAAAAAAAAAAAAAAAAAAAACATTCCGGATTTTTTTCTCCAGTGTAGTGAAATGGAATCTTCGCTTCGCTCGCTACGCTCATCCAATAACACCTACATGCTTTATCCTATTGTAATGATTTTTTCACAGAACCTTAATTTTTTGAATTTATATATTCGTGTGAAGTTTGAGCGCAATTGAATAATTATTTCTTATAAAAATCGCAATTTTTCGATTTTTTTCTTTTTTTAAAATTATGATTTATAAAAAAAAAGTTTTTTTTTTTTTATTTTAATTTAATTTTAAAAAAAGCTTGAACTTAGTAATAGTTTTTTTTACAGAACAACAGAAAATCCACATAACACATGGCAGCTCAATGCACCAATTACGCTCATCCAACAACGTGGCGGGACTTATGTTTTTTCCTAGTTAAGCACTAAATAGCATAGGAGGAAAAATTCTTTCTATGCACATTGAAATGACTTAAATAACTAGGAAAACGCTTAAGTCCCGCCACGTTGTTGGATGAGCGTAATTGGTGCATTGAGCTGCCATACGTGTTATGCGGATTTTCTGTTGTTATGTAAAAAAATTATTACTTAGTTCTAGATTTTTTTAAATTAAATTAAATTAAATAAAAAATAAACTTATTTTTTTTAATTAATCATAATTTTTAAAAAAGAAAAAAAAATGAAAATTTGCTATTTAAAAAAAAAAAAAATATTAGATTGCGCTCAAATTTCACACGAATATAAAAATTCATAAAATTAAGGTTCTGTGAAAAAATCATTACAATAGGATAAAGCATGTAGGTGTTATAAGTAAAAAAATTGTTTTAAAAAAGAAAAACCCGTAAAATTGATATTTTCATGAAAAATAATTTTTCGATTGCGCTTAAATTTCACACGAATATCTTAATTCATAAAATTAAGGTTCTCTGAAAAAATAATTGAAATCGGATAAAGCATGTAGGTATTATATGTCGAAGAAATGTTTTAAAAATCGAAAAAAAATCGTAAAATTGCGATTTTCATGAGAAATAATTTTTCGATTGCGCTCAAAAACGTGGCAGTTTTTAGTTCAGAGATTTCAAAGGCCTCTATAAAATTTCATGGCAATTGGAGTATTTGTTTAGCCGGAATCGTGTTAACAAACACACAAAAATACAAAAAAAAAGAAAAAAAAAAAAGAAAAAAAACATTCCGGATTTTTTTTCTCCAGGGTAGTGAAATGGAATCTTCGCTTCGCTCGCTACGCTCGCTACGCTCATTTAATGAGCCGATTACAAAGTTGAAATCCAATATGGCTGCTAATTCCTTATTTTTACCAAAGACATTGGAATAGTATATACTGTATTCTCTAGACGCCGCAGGAGCGCTGCGAACGCTATTGCAGTTTAAACCCGCGAAGATCCCCCTTTTGTTTAGGGCCCAGCTCAGGCCGTAGGCATCACCCCAATAAAATTTTCTTTTAAATAGCCCCCCAAAGTGGCAATAAAATATGAAAACGGGATGTCATGTTGTGCTTTTACTGCAAAAAAACAGATTTTAAAAGGGGAATAAAAAAATTTTTAATCGGTAGGTAGTTTTGACGTAATACAAAAACAAAATTTTAAAACCCCTTTAAAATTAAAACCCTTTGGCACGCATTTGCGGGCTTCAATTCAATTTTATTATCCCCACATATAATCCTAGCCTTATTTTAAAGCCGAACAAAAATTTAGCACGTCAAAGGGCCCCGCGAGTCTTGTCCTGTCCCAAACTTTTCTCCCAAATTTAGCCTACCTGACATCTGTCCCCCAACCTAATTTTTCGGTACTTTTTTTTAAGTGGCTTTGACTCGTGCCAACTTTTTAACAGGGGGAAAATTAGGTTGGGGGGAGTTTTGGGGTTTGAAGCGTGTATTTTTTAATAAAAATTAGTGATATTTGTAAAAAAAACCCCGTTTCCCCCCCCCCCCCCTTCCCCCTAACCTACCTTTTCCCAAACATCGCCTTGTTAAAAAGTTGGCACTGCCAAATAAATATTATCAAATTTTTCATGTGATTGGTACCATAGTTCCCACATCTAAAAAAGATTATGATCCCAAAATAATATTATTGATGAAATAAACTTAATTCTTAAAGTCACAGGGCCTACCCGGCCCCCGAAATAAAACCCCTTCATTTATCAGGACTAATGCCCAGGCCCCAGTTCGTTTTCCCGATTTTTAAAGAAACCCCAACAAACAAACCCCGATCCCAAAAATACCTTTCAAACAACTTTTTGGGTTTTCAAATAGGTTTAATTTTTAAACAGCAATGGAATGGAAAAATTTTTGAATCAATTTAGGGAATTTTTAACCAGATTAGGCCCAATTTTGAACCCCGGATAAAAAACATTTAGGGGGGTAACGTATTGGAAAACCAAAATTTTGGGGACTTGGCCCACTTTGGTTTTGTCAGCAAAGTAGCCCAAAAAAAAGAGATTTGGGTTTTGGGCCCCTAGCAAGCTATAGGGCCTTTAAATTGGTTTTTCCCATGGCAACTAAAGTAGGCCCCCTTAAAAAAAAAAAAATTTGAAAGGGAAAAAATTTTAAAAAACAAAATGGGAAATTCCCCCTCCCAACTATCCCCCCCTTTTAATTTTTTCAAAAAAAAACTACCAAAAAAAAAAAAGAAAAAAAATTAAAAATTTAAAAATTTAAGGCTAAAATTGGGCAAAATTAAAAAAAAATTTTTAAAAAAAAAAAAAAGGTTTAAAAATTTTTTGGGGTCCCCGTTTTTGGTTTTGGATGGAAAAAAATTAAAAACCTCCACACTACATATTTAAAACGGGGAATATGCCAAAATGGCTTAAAAATAAATTACAAGGTAAACTTCAAATTTTTTTCGCCCAAGGCCCGACACCCTTTTCGGTGGGCAAAAGATTTTAAAAACCAAACCCCAAGGAAAAAAAAATAAAAAACCAAATTTTTCCCCAAACTACAAATTTCTTGCCGTGATTTAAATCAAAAAAAAATCAAAGTGGCCGATAACAAACTCTAAGCCTTAAAAATTAAATCCGGGGGCCGGTTCCGAGCCCCAAGGAAAAATTGTTGGTTTACAAACAGTTTTTTGGGGGTAAGGGAGTCAGAAAAAAAATAAAAATGTGTAGATTGCTGTACAGCCCCTGACACCAAAAAATTTTTTGAAACATTATTCGGCTTTTTTTCCAGAAAAAATAATGGTGGTCGTGTGTTACCCAAATTTGGTGATGTAGTAACCTAGTACGCCACAGAGAAGCTCACAAGGAGAAAGCTTTCTGAAAACTGTTTGGGAAAACCCCCTAGGGGGAAATCAGTGAGGGGTTAAATTTGGGAAAAACAGGTGTTGAACTCCCCTGGCAATTTTTTCCTTTGTTGCTGATTTTGAAAAACCCCTTCCCTCGATAAGAGTTCCCAGCAAACCACAAACATAATGTTTTAAAGAAAATGATAAAAAGGAATACATTAAAAATTTGATTCCATTCACATTGGGGGGGGAAATGTTCACAGTTTATCTCTCCACACAAAAAAAGTAGGCCTAGTCCCGAGTTCCCAAACCAAAACCATACTTTTTTTAAATCAGTAAACTAATGTTTTAAAAAACCACATTTATATCCACTCTACAATGGATGCACTGGACTGTACCCTGCTTTAACAATTATAAAAACAATAGGCCTACACAACAATACCATGTCAGTAACTGAATAAGAACTTTTTGACATACTATGCGTTGACGTGGACAAGCTTGCTTATCAACGCATCGCACAGAGCATTTTCCCAATATTATTGTAGGCCTATAATTTTATTTAACTTGTCAAACCATGGTCAAACTATCTGTGATACTTTTAATGTTATTTGTATGCCTACTAATATTAACTTGAAAGAATGAAAGATGGTCTAGTAGGTCTATGGCCCACTAGGGCCTAGGCTAGTTCTCATTGCCTATGTGGTCATTACTGAATTCTCATAGGGTCGGCCCTAGGCCTATGCCTATTGCTTTTATTATATGTACCTGATAGTATTGTATTTTATTTGGATATGTGCTACGCGGCTGTGTCTGTTTGTAAGCAATATACGATACCAAAAGAAATCCGGACTTTGTTTATTTTCTTCTAGGTTAAGAGATACGCCTACTTACACGGGCTAATCCCTGTAAAAATAACACGTCTGATGTTATCCAAAGTGTATTTTCGCATGTAACTTATATAATGACAATATTTAATACACATACAATAAAATATAAACACATCTAGCTAATAATAATTGCACATTGTCTTAGAAATATCCTATCTGTCAGTACTGTTTACACTGACAACCAGCTGACAAGTTCGACTTCTTGGCTCTCACAGCCTTCAATTTGCAATAGTTTTCCAGCCACTGCCGCTATGGAGTGTTAGGGGATTGGTTTTTACACTCTTTTTGTTACATCATTCACTTTGACGTTGTATTAGAAATTATCAGCCATATTGGATCAAAACTTTGGTTATCTCATCGTTATAATATAAGTCACTTCAATGTGCATACAAATAATTTGTCCTACAATGCTATTTAGTGCTTAATAATGGACAGTCAAATATGGCATTTTTAAGGAAATGCTGACAATGGAAAAAAACAAAATCCGGGTAAATGCAAAATCCGATTTCACATACCTGTTTTTTTAAATACTATGAAAGCTTTCATGAACCGCGTACAAAAGTGCTTTCGTATTTAAATCGAATTCTTACGGATTTACCGGGCATTGTTTGATGCTGGGCGTGAAAATTAGGAAATCAGCTGGTACCCTAAGAAGCAACATATAAACCACGATTTTGTGACGTAACTTTTTCCCCTAACAAAACTATAGAAGCCACCGTTTTTGTATGGAATTGAATGGGGAATATTTTTGCCATTACAACATTTTGTCTATCTCCAACCAATTTGGAGATAGTCGATAACCAACACTTTTTGGCCGCCATTTTTCAATATGGCGGCCGAAGCTCCAGTCCGACTGTGAGTTTTAGTAAATTGATAAGTATTTTATAAGGACGGTCTCTGCAAAAATTCAGCGACATCGCAATTTTTTCCTCTAAACGTTAATCTTAGTTGACAGGATAAAGTATTCGCGAGACCTTCATGTATTCTGCACGACTCACATTAATTTGTACAACGCTCTGGAAAAAATTGAAATTCCATTATATGCGAATTCTACAATGCACAAAACACTGTCATTTTTCTCGATTTGGTTAGTCGGGAAACACTCCCGTAGGTGTAATTGTTTTTATTTACTACTAGGAAAACGCTTAAGTCCCGCCGCGTTGTTGGATGAGCGTAATTGGTGCATAGAGCTGCCATGTGTTATGCGGATTTTCTGTTGTTCTGTGAAAAAATCATTACTAAGTTGAAGATTTTTTTAGATTAAATTAAATTAAATAAAAAAATTAACTTAAATTTTAATTTATTTAAAATTAATCGTAATTTTTTAAAAAATCGTAATATTGAAATTAGCATAAGAAATAATTATTCGATTGCGCACAAATTTTACACGAATATTATATTAATTCATAAAATTAAGGTTCTGTGAAAGAATCATTTAATAGGATAAAGAAAGTAGGTGTTATAAGTCAAATAATTGTTTTAAAAAAGAAAAAAAACGTAAAATTTCGATTTTCATGAGAAATAGTTTTTCGATTGAGCTCAAATTTCACACGAATACCTAAATTCATAAAATTAAGGTTCTGTGAAAAAATGAAAAAATGATTAAAATCGGATAAAGCATAAGCTGAAGAAGTTTTTTAAAAATCGAAAAACATGGTAAAATTGCGATTTTAATGAGAAATAATTTTTCGATTGCGCTCAAAAACGTGGCAGTTCTAAGTTCAGAGATTTCGAAGGCCTCCATAAAATTTCATCGTAATTGGAGTATCGCTTTAGCCGGAATCGTGTTAACAAACACACAGAAATACAGAGAAAAAGGGGGGAAAAAAATTCGGGATTTTTTCTCCAGTGTAGTGAAATGAAATCTTTGCTACGCTCATCCAACAAGCTACATTGGAAAAATGGATATTTTATTTGTTTTTATTTTGATAAGACGAATGCCAACTGAAGGGCAGGAGGGATTGAGGATCAACTGAACTGAAGCGCACTGCTTAGGAGACTCAAGACTTGTAGCATCACGCACATACATACCTTACTAGGGAAACGCCAAAGTCGTTGTTAAACGAGTGAGTTAGCCAAGTGTTTTGACTTCTAAAACCGACCGTCTGGTCACCTTACAGGAACTCACTCTGCTTGCCACAATAATTATTTAAATTGAACATTCAAAATGCGAATCGTATTCAAAACGTATTAGCGTGAAACATTAACAAATTTCCAAGATAAAACAAAATTACCTAATTTTTATTTCCCATTTAACACCCCTCAAAAATAATGTGGGTGTAAAAATATAAAAAAGTTAGAACTGACGGGTATCGAACCCCATCCATCCGTGCGGTAGGCTAAATGGTTACCACTAGGCCATGCAGGCCACGTCAACCACGTCCCGCTAACTGCTACGAAACAAATGCCTTTGATATTATTAAAAATCACATTTTTATTTATTGTAGGCTTAAATCGCAGTGGATCAAGCTGATTTTGTTAACAGTTCTTCGTAAACTCGTACCGGATGTCTGTTTAAAATTTCAGCGCAATCTGTTCAGCGGTTCGGCTGATTTTCGACGTACAGACAGACAGACAGAATCACAGAATGAGAGCCGTTTGAGTTGAATGGAGACACTCAGTCGCTCCGCTCCCTCGTTTAATTAATCATCACTTAATTAACCAAACACCACTATAAATTAATTCAATTATCAGTCAGTACTGCGCAGTGAAAGGGACAAAAATTAAAACACAATTAATTCCTTGACATCCAGTGCATTACAAACAATTGGGTACATAATCAGGTGTAGACAAAACAACATTCGTGTGCTGACGAGGGGCGCTCTCCGATGCCCCACTCTCCGATACCCCACCAACCTTTTTAGTCTCCGATGCCCCACTCTCCGATACCCCACCACCTTTTTAGTCTCTGAGCCCCACTCTCCGATCCCCACCAACCTTTTTAGTCTCCGATGCCCCACTCTCCGATACCCCACCAACCTTTTTAGTCTCCGATGCCCCACTCTCCGATGCCCCATCTACCTGCTTAAGAAACCCATGTTACACCACGTAATATAATCGCACGGTCTCTTACGCGGTAAATCCAAATGTTAAAAATATAATTCTCTATTGAACAGTCTTGTGTCTCGTTTTCAAACTTGCCAGTATTATTAAGGGGGGAGGGGGGATATTGCCACCAAATATTTTTTGGATCAAAATATTTATAGGTAAAGGGGTTAGGTTAGGTTAGGTCAGGTTAGGTTAGGTTAGGTTAGGTAAGGTTAGGTTAGGTTAGGTTGTGTTATGTTAGGTCAGGTTAGGTTAGGTAAGGTTAGATTAGGTTAAGTTAGCTGGTCATATACATAGCTAAACGAACTATAATACCACTAATATTTATTATAAAACAGACACGACTCAACCATTGAACTCAACTAAGATTGAATAATATTCTTAAATTCGGAGAGACTTTGATAAAAAGTTTACAAAATATTTAATTCAACTACACACATATATTATAAATACAGGTAAATAATCAGTTTGTGAAGACTATTCAATATACCATGTACTTTGAAGTATTTGCATTTACCGCGCTGTGGGAGTGCACTTACATTACGTGTTGTAACATGGGCTTCATAAGCAGGTAGGTGGGCCATCGGAGAGTGGGGCTTCGGAGATGCGTCCGTTGACGATTATGATCCAGGTCCAACCAACTAGCAGATAACAAAGTTAAGGAGGGAGGACTCTGAAATTCTCGGAAAAATGAAATTATTTAATTTTTTTTAATAATGCTTTGTCACGATTCCAAATTGCCATGCACGAAGGTGTTACAAATGGAGCTGGAGCATTTTAAGACCTGATTGTTACTCATACTAGGAATTACGAAATTTATTACGAATTATTACGAAATGATGGTAATATAGGAATACAATAAACGTAGGTTATAAGTACACATTGCATTTAAATTATGTATTCTATTGGCTTCCCCCTTTCAGTCAACACCACTTTAGGACCTTCCCACCCCCCATTCAAATTTACGACCTACTCAAGGGAATGTCCAACATTGGCTGGGGAAATTAACCTGTTTTCGAAGCCTGCGGCTCTCTCAGCTCACTGTGGAACGGAATATAGTGGCTTTGGGCCCCAGGGCTGTCAGGGGTAGACAATTTTTTTAATTTTTGAGGATTGGTAGAAGAACGGTATACATTTGGAGGGGACAAAAACACATTTTTTTAGTCAAAACTTACAAATGGACATAATAATGGTGCAATTTGGACTAGAACAATATAGTTGCTAAATTTCCCGATCTTTCATAAAAACACCAGTTACAACAAAATAGGAAGCAATGGGCACCAGGGCTAACCGAAATAGAAAATCTTAAAACATAAATTAGCAGAACACACAACAGTAAATTTTTCGCTCTTTCAAGAAAAACATCATCTTAAAAGAATTCGCCTGTAATTTTGGGCCCACGGGCTAACCAAAGTATGCAAAAGTTGATGTTGAAATGGTGATTTTGTGAAAGAGCAGAAAATTCTGTTTTTTGTATGTTGTTCTTTACAAAAATGACAGTTTTTATTTACTACAATTCTGAAAAAAAAAGAAAAAAGACGGACTTTTTAATTTCTAAATTGTTGGATGAGCGTAGCGAGCGAAGCAAAGATTCCATTTCACTACACTGGAGAAAAAAATCCGGAATGTTTTTTTTTTTCTTTTTGTATTTTTGTGTGTTTGTTAACACGATTCCGGCTAAACCGATACTCCAATTGAGATGAAATTTTATGGAGGCCTTCGAAATCTCTGAACTTAGAACTGCCACGCGTTTTTGAGCGCAATCGGAAAATTATTTCTCATGAAAATCGCAATTTTACGATTTTTTTCGATTTTTAAAAAGTTTCTTCGACTTATAACACCTACATGCTTTATCCGATTTTAATAATTTTTTCACAGAACCCTAATTTTATGAATTAAGATATTCGTGTGAAATTTGAGCGCAATCGAAAAATTATTTCTCTTTAAATTAAATTTTACGTTTTTATTTCTTTTTTAAAACAATTCTTTGACTTGTAACACCTACATGCTTTATCCTATCGTAATGACTTTTCCACAGAACCTTAATTTTATGAATTAATATATTCGTGTGAAATTTGAGCGCAATCGAATAATTATTTCTTATGAAAATCGCAATTTTATGATTTTTTTCTTTTTTTAAAATAACGAGTAATTAAAAAATTTAAAATTTAAGTTAATTTTTTATATAATTTAATTTAATTTAAAAAGATCTTTGACTCGGTGATGATTTTTTTCACAGAACAATAGAAAATCCGCATAACACATAGCAGCTCAATGCACCAATTACGCTCATCCAACAACGCGCCTGAAAAAGCGTTTGCGAAGCTTCCTAGTTTATTATACGCACATATTTTACGTTCTTATCCTCAGTCATTCATTATTAATTTTTAAATGTTAATAATTTAACTATCAATCTCTGCACATACTGACACACCCCTCACACACTGAATGTTACCGTGGCATAAGTTCTTTGATATTATCAGTTGTTCATATTTATTTGTGAATTCCGACTCTTTCTGTTTAACATCGGTTTAAAAAAATGACATTAGAAATGCAATGGTGAAATAAAAAGGTCTATTACACGGGATTCGAACACATGCACGTGCCTTGGTGTCAAACATACATAAATGTGTTCCACTTGTTGTGATACTGTGAATGCATATGAATGTAATTCTTTATAATATTAATTTAAATATTCTATTAGTTGAGGATGTGGCTCTGAGAAGTTGGGAAGGAGAAACTGTAATCGTTTGACAGTCATCAATAAAATGTATGAAAGAAAAGGTTGTTTACAACATGGCTATTGAGGATCGGCGAACAGACAGCAATAACACAGGACTCGAACATAAGACAGCACAAAGATAGTTGGGGTTCTTCATTTGGAAGTGGGTCCAAACCAGCTACTCGCAGTTGAGTACAATGTACTAAGATTATTTTGGAATACTGTTTTATGAAAGAATAGACCATTTTCATCTATCCAAGTTCTTATTTGCATATTTATTTTGTCAATATACAAAATTTCGCAAATTTTTAATTGTTCCTCATTTTGTACAGCCCTGGGGCTTAAAGGAAAAATTAGTATTCTAATTTTCAATATTCTTCGGCTAATGCCCTCACTAATGCCCAATCATCATGCCAAATGCTATGTTTTTAAACATATAGCGAAGTATGTTTCTGCTTTTCCGGCGGCCTAGTAGCTTCGCTCCCTACTTCGTGTCCTGACTGTAAGGCTTCTCTGGTTTCAGGTCGGCTCCCTGCTATTTCCGGTGTGGGCCCTGTGCGCAGGGTGCGTTCTACTCGCAACACTGTACTGGTTCTCCACATGGCTGCGCGTGCTGCCCATAATGCTGCGCTTGCCTGGACCTCCGGCGCTTCCAATCATTGGCAATGCGCTGCTTATGACAGACACAAAGAGTAAGATATTACCACAATTACAACATCTTATTAATCCTTTTGTTTTACGGCTGTTGTGGGGGCATCCCACCATTGCGAATCTGGTGGAGCACATTCTGCAGTTATATTATCTTACTCTTGAAATATTACCCCTGATATATATGCCTGTGTTCGCCACTGGATGCGTCAGTCGGTTTAAACATCGCAATGTACATTCACTTGAAAAAGTTTAATTACAGTACTAACACATTTTCGCGTTGTGGAATATTTCTACAAAACTGCTGTTGAATTTGATTCTGAATAATGTTTGTTGTTTTTAAATTTAAAAAACTTGTGAAAGTACGATCTTTGCTCTTCTATGGTTTCGAATGCGTGGGTTGGTCGGTTAAAAGCACATAAATGGTTACACCACAGAGGAAAATTCCAGGTCGTTGTTTTCACAAATGGCATGAATGCATGGTACAGATCTTGATAGTTTGTAAAACTATTAAGTTTCTTCACGTTCTCTGTAGCACACTGATTTTAAACAGTACATCGTTATTTATGTATGTGTAAAATCCCTTGGTTGTTCAGAGAATGTTACACCACTTGTCTCGTTCACAAGCTTGGGAAATTAATTCTTTTTCCAAAGCTACCAATTATACAATATTTTTTTAATGTGCACCGATCATGGCAAAAACACATTCTAGCTTGACATACTGGTGCAAACCACATAGACCATATACCAATCGAACTAATTTAGAATGAGAAGCCCATTGTATCCAAAAGCCCTCAAGAAGTCAATCGAGGTAGAAGCTGCCGCCAACATGGTTTTTATTTCATCTCAAGTCAATAGTTCTTAAGGGGAATCCCTAGACCTCAATATGATTTCTAAAGAATGCATCAAAGACTTCTGAAAAGTTAATAGAATGAAAGAGGGACTTGCAAAAGAGCAGATTATGCTTTTGATTTTTTTTGCGGGACATAACCTCAGAATCAACAATTATGTTCAAATTACCCGACTCAAACCAGCTAGTTCAAAAGTGAATTTTGAGCAGCGGGTTTTGGTGTATTGTTTCTGCATTCCTTAATCTACAACCTAAATAAAAGGATGAATGGTTTTCTATAGTTCCTTGCCTGCACGATTTTTTTCGCCCGCCGGTACAATTTCAAATTTTGTACCGTTTAACAGAAGAAATCGTGCAACGCCAGAAACTATAGACAATTAGTTTCCTTTTTATTAAGGTTGTAGATAAAGGGATGTAGAAACAATACACAAAAACCCGCTGCTCAAAATTCAATTTTGAACTAGCTGGTTTGAGTCGGGTAATTTGAATTTAATTGTTGATTCTGAGGTTATGTCCCGCCAAAAAAATTTCAAAAAAATAATCTGCTCTTTTATAAGTCCCTCTTTCATTCTACTAACTTTTCAAACGTCTTTAATGCATTCTTTAGAAATCTTATTTACAAAAAGTAATTTTGTACAACCCTGAATATAGAATTGCTCTTTTTATGTACATATATTATCATGGACGAACGATTAAGGTAAAAAGTATCAACATAAACACTTTTATGTGGTCTGTTCATGGTGATAAGACAACAAAATAATAAATAAATTTCAAAGGTCGTGACCCTGATTGACCCCGGTGACCTTGACTTTTGATTATGTATGAAATTCGTGTTCAGTGTTTGAATTCCTTTCAAATGAGGCATCACAAGCTATGCTTACTAGCATTTTGACCGTATTTTATAAATAAGGGCAAATGTAACAATTTTGGACACCCCTGTCAAAAAAAATACATTTTTCAGATTTAAATAATTAAATTGAATTAATACTTAAACAAAATGTTTAAATACCACACTTTTACTTCTATTAGGCTCACCCCTAGTCTATTTGAAAATAATGTCTACCCCTAACTTTGCACCATGGTCACCCTTGAACGGGGGAAAAATCGATTAGGACCACCTGGCAAATTACTCAGCACGTTTTTCTGAGTAAATGATCCAAAATTCACGCCTCTATCACTAAACCCCGAATGGTTTGTCTAAGCAACCAGGCTAAAAGGAGAAGCGGCATTTGCAAATGCCAACGAAGAAGAAAAAAAGAAAAGAAGAAGACCAAAGATGTGAAATTCGTTATCACGTTTCCTCGCATAAATTATGCAATATCTAATGGTTCCGTATTAGGTTTTGCGTAGATCGTGCTACTCTGATTCTGTCAATATTACTAACATTAATAGATTGAAGAGGGAAGTCAGTGTAAAATTGTTATCTAGGTGCCCGTTAGGGCGCCGCAGCCAAGCCGCGGTGCGCTACACACTCAAGCACCTTATACACCAAGCAGAGTTGGGGTGATTTCGAGGTGTTACCCAGCCGTCATGTAACGTGATGTGAACTTGAAAACTATCACAATCGAGGGGATACCTGACAACACATGCCAAATTTTATTGGGGTACGACCATTCCTTCTTGGTGAAAAAATGGCTTGAAACATGCTCAAAATCACTTTAAGGATGTTAGCTACTACTCCTACTACTGCTACTACTGCTACTTACATCTAATACGTCGGCCCGCGATTCTGACCAGACGGGTGGGACTACAATGTTCATATTTTACATGGACATTAAGGTTATAGTATTATAGTCTCTTTTGAAAAAAAAAGTTGAAAAAGTTTGTTGGAAGGCTTCCAAATAAAGGTTTTAAAATAAGCCTTATACAATCAACAAGTAACCATAGTTACTTGACACTTGTTGACGGTATAAGCAGAGTACGGCGGGAAAGTGCGATACGTAAACAAATGGCGGACATTTTAAATTTGCTTCTATGTGTGAAATGAGAAAAGTTGTCATTATACTCTCATAAAAACAAATCAGAAACCGTCCCTGACCTAGGCCCAGATGTAGAAAATTATTTATAATACAACAGTGTAGGTCTAAAGTTCCATTAGGCTATAGGACTAGATAAAATTATTACTTACATTACATGTTTGGCAAGCCTAGCCAACCCTAGGCCAGCACAACATAGTTCTGTCACACAATACACACAAACACAATGTCGAAGCAAGGTGTCAAAATAATATGCGCTTGCTCATCTGTTTGTTTACATAATTGCAACAATCAAATCATTTCACGCAACTCGTCTTTCGATTATGAAGGCACTGCCATCTAGAATAAATATAGAACTTTTTCGAGCTCTTTGCTATACGCATATCTTTTTAAAGTGTCAAACGAAAACGACTTCGTTTTCAAATTGCGTTTTCAACAGTCATCCCCCACGAACTCAAGAATTGGGTCCAGTCCTTATACCGTCGTTATACCATGGTTATACCACCTATACCCAGGATGTACATGAATCCGGGTCTAGATATTTTACATCCTATATTGTTATTGCTAATACCATAGAAATTAAATCAACTTTGATAAAATTATTATATTTTAACATATAATTTTGCAATGGAACTTGAAAAAGTAATGAGATCACACACATAACAAAAAACTTGTAGAAATACAGCCAAACCTTACACACTCAAAAGAAATGAGATCTAAAAAAAGGGCCAAGCTCATCTACCCTTCCACATTTGTGCATTCTTAATTCATAAACGTACAGTGTCCCATAACAGCATCCTCGAAAAGCTTGGCAAAATAAAATTTGCATGTTATTACGTTTTAATTAATTAGAAAAAAGAACTTGGATGAACTATTTCGTTTAAATTAATAATCGCAAATTCTATTTTGCCAAGCTTTTCGAGGATGCTGTTATGGGACACTGTACGTTTATGAATTAAGAATGCGCAAATGTGGAAGGGTAGATGAGCTTGGCCCTTTTTTTAGATCTCATTTCTTTTGAGTGTGTAAGGTTTGGCTGTATTTCTACAAGTTTTTGTTATGTGTGTTATATAATACATATTTAGATACCGGTATACTCAAGAAAAATGAAAAAGTGAGCAGACACTACAAACAAACAAAAATTGGAAGTACAGCGGCGAATCTCTTCCAAACGGATCAATGCATTTTGTTCGCCGGATTTATTGATTTAATTTCAGTGGAGGCAATATATATCATTTATTTATTTGTTTGGGTAAGGTATGAAGAGCTTAAAATGCAAATTGGCATGTAGAACGCGACGTGGATATTTTAAAGCAAATTTCTGTTCGCTCGGCCGACTGACACCGCCGATGTTTACAATTTTGGGTAGTTGTCGAGGAAGCGGTAACAACTACGGTTACACATTTTTTTATGGGGGGGGGGGGGGGATTTTCAGGTTTTTGGATTTTCTTCTTAAAATGTCTCAAATTAACCACATTCGTGGATTGATCCTGTCTGATAACATAAAATATTGAAAATTTACGACTGTATGGCTGTCCATGTATGCTTTATTGACAACTATGTAAAGTTTCATATACGTGAGATTGGTACCGGCCGAGCGAATAGCTATGTGCCAACTGCCAAATGCGTAATATTACAATGAAATGAGAGACGGGTTGGCTTGGTCGCTTTGATTTTAAGTCCCCCACTGAAAATCAGTTATATAACTGAGTGGGTAGACTCTAAATAAAATTTATTTATTTTATTTATTATTATGTGGATAAGATCGAAAGGGAGACGTACGTTATGCCTAAGGTTCTGAGGCTGAATTTATAAATATATCATTCAACATTAAACCTGTGATGATAACTTTCTTTCATTGAAATTTGAAATTGAATTGAAACTTTTCTTGATTGATTCATACGATCAGTCTCATACGAGCAGACTTTATTGTAAGGGCCTAGACGGAGATCAGTAGCCATCGGAAATGATGATGCGCTGAAATATATTTCCGACTCTCTAAATGCATTCCTTCAGATACTATCTAACGAAGTTTCTGTTGGAGATGTTGCAATAGACGATGATAACATTCTAATGACCAGAATGCCATTTAGCTCAAGATATTGTGCATAATATTTGCTACCAAATAAAATACGTAGGTTTAAGATGTACTATGCATCAAGCAACGCGATCAAAGCACTTGGTAAATTTATGACATAAAGTTGGGAGTGGGATTTCATAGAACGATGTATTGACAATATCTTGAAAAAATATTGTCCAAACGCAGGTGCTGTTAATCACCGAACATTGGCCCTTGTAAATATACAATTTTTCTGCACAAAATATTGATTTACACCTTGGGTGAATTGGTTTTAATAACCATGCAACTTAATTGCACTCAAATGGCTGGATGGCAGCGTGGTCCTCAAACTGTCCTGTTCTTTAAGAAATAGAATTTGTGTCACAAAATTAGATATTCCTGATGTACCTACTTGAAAATGTGAACGTTTCGTCTCAAATTAAGCCCGTCTTCCAGGAAACCGTACAAACTGACTGGTACAGAACAGAGACTGTTCGTAACAATCCAGAGGTGTAAATGGCTAAATCACTTGACATGGGTTAATGCGACGACAAGGACAATTAACAATGAAGCGCATTCTGTATAGTACATTCTCAAATAATTACTACTGGTTACAGGGCAACATAGAAGCACCCTCGCATGATTATGATACATTGAACACTGTTGTCAAAAGGTGTTTAGCAATTTCAGCTAAGCTAAATCAAAACATAGCCTACACTGTACCAACCGTGTAATAAGCACATTTCAGTGACGGATCCAGGGGAGGGGCGGTAGGGGCGATCGCCCTCCCCCTTGATCCTTGAAAAGCTAAATTTTATTCTATAATGAATATGTTCAGCCACCAGAAATATCAATGTTTTCTAGCAATTATGATTTTTTTTTAGTTTATTGCTTTTGGTCAATTCCTCACAGTTGCACGATATTATTTTCTTTGGTTTTACCCAAAATCGTAACACATCTATAACTTCATAGGTTTGAAGGTCCCATGAAAATTTCAGCACGATCAGAGTAGCCATTTGCCCGGTAGAGCGCGAGCAGACAGAAAAAAAAACACTTCAGCTTTTTTTCTCAGGGGAGCGAAATTAAAGTCTTTACTACTCTCATCAAATAACATTTATTTCAACACTGATTTTCAAAATGTGAGGGTATAGAAACACCTGAGCGATAGCGATAATAAAGGGACTTACCTTCCTCCAGGGCCTATTTTAGTGAGCAACTGTATATAAAATATATTGAAATATACCCTCTCTAAAGCCATTAAAACTCGTTTTTAAAAAAAGGACCTGAAATTTTTTTCCCTGCGGGGCTAAAATCCACCGCCATCTAGAGGACCTTGACTCCTTGGGAAAACTATTTAAACTCTTTGTTGACAAATAATAGACTGCTTCCTCGAAAGTATTTTGATTACTTCTAGGTGGCAGTGCATTAGAAACTTGGCGCGTCTTTTCGTTGCCATGGCAACGTTACTTTTGTTATAATGTAATTTCCATCTACACTACTTATCGGATCAAAATAAAATTAACATATTCGTGACCGGACAGACATTCTAAATGATTTGGCTATCTCAGATTTTGTCGCCGTTGAGTTTGAAAAAAAAACTTTCGATTAACTTTAATGTAACTTTTTAACTTTTTGAACGATTTTGCCACAATACTAATGGCATTCAATCGAGAACAAAACTTGCGGATGGTGAAAATTTCAACTCGATCCGAGCCTCCGTTCGACCTCTATCATGAGACAAAAAAGCTGCACGACTTTCCGTTGCCATGGTAACCGTACTTTGTTATAATGTAATTTCCATCTACACTACTTATCGGATCAAAATAAAATTAACATATATGTGACCGGACGGACATTCTAAATGATTTGGCCATCTCAGATTTTGTCGCCGTGAAGTTTGAAAAAAAAACTTTCGATTAACTTTAATGTAACTTTTTAACTTTTTGAACGATTTTGCCACAAAACTAATGGCATTCAATCGAGATCAAAGCTTGCGGATGGTAAAAATTTCAACTCGATCCGAGCCTCCGTTCGAACGTTATCGCGAGACATAAAAAAACAAAAAAACAAAAAAACAAAACAAAACCAGTGACTATTTTTTCCGGCAGAGCCAAATGGAAACGCTCGCTTCGCTCGCTTAAATATCTTGCGTCCAAAACACAAGGGGCTAAATTTGGGATGACCATGGGCCCAAAAATGACAAAAAACATATCTGAACTTTAAGAAATGAATCATTCAAAGAAAACGCTACAACTGAGATGTTTCAAACGTGGAATACATTTTGATATCTCTCATTCTTTATCACTTTTGAATATGGAAAGCAAAATTGGTTAACGGGTACCGGAAAAAAACCAAAATTATCAAAAGTAGGTAATTCCGTACTCTTATGAATAATACGCTTTACCGAAAAAACGGTTCATCTTAGAACTTTGAAACTTGGGCCACACTCAGATGTACCTCATATAACCAAAACCGGGCAATTGGGACCGGGGAAAATCAAAATCAAAATCAAAATCAAAACGCGTTATTACTCAGGCGTAGTAATTTGTACAAGCTTGAAATTAAACATGATCTTAACCATTATAAATATCTAGTGCTTAAAACACAAGGGGTATTTTTGGGGGGACCGTGGGCCCAAAAATGTCAAAAAACAACTTTGAACTTAACAAATTTAATCATTCAAAGTCCATCATTCACACCTTGATAGCAAACGAACAACAAAAAGATGTAATATCCAACCAAATACAAAAATTAAAAAAAAAAAAAAACGGCAGCCAAGCTCTCCTTCAAAAGTCTTCGGCTGTGAATGCTGTGAGATATAGAAGTTGAGCCAAGCTGCCAAGCTTTTTATTCTTTCTCCCTAGTTTCGCTTTGAAAATAAGTAAGATCATTTCGCCTGTTGACGAGCGCCAAGCCAAAGATTTTCGTGGTAAAAAAGTAAAATTTTTAAACTCGAAATCATAAAAAAATGGCTTGGCCGTTGAACCTGGCGCTCGTCAACAGGCGAAATGATCTTACTTATTTTCAAAGCGAAACTAGGGAGAAAGAATAAAAAGCTTGGCTCAACTTCTATATCTCACAGCATTCACAGCTGAAGACTTTTGAAGGAGAGCTTAACTGCCGTTTTTTTTTTTTTTTTTTACAAATTTTTGTATTTGGTTGGATACAGACATACAATCAACAATATAGTTACGTGACAATAATCGCCTACATTGTTTACAAAAAGCAAGTCTTTGGACCACTATATTTTTTCATTCCATTGTTAATTGGTAATACCATAGCAATCAAATCGACTTTGATAAAATTATTATATTTTAACAAATAATTTTGCAATGGAACTTGAAAAAGTAATGAGATCCCACACATAACAAAAACTTGTAAAAATACAGCCAAACCTTACGCACTCAAAAGAAATAAGATCTAAAAAGGGTCAAGCTCATCTACCCTTCCAAATTTGCGCATTGTTGATTCATATACGTACAGTGTCCCGTAACAACATCCTTGAAAAGCTTGGCAAAATAGAATTTGCATGACTATTACGTTAAAATTAATTAGAAAAAAGAATTTGGATGAACTATTTCGTTTAATTTAATAGTTGCAAATTCTATTTTGCCAAGCTTTTCAAGAATGTTGTTACGGGACACTGTGCGTTTATGAATTAAGAATGCACAAATGTGGAAGGGTAGATGAGCTTGGCCCTTTTTTAGATCTCATTTCTTTTGAGTGTGTAAGGTTTAGCTGTATTTTTACTAGTTTTTGTTATGTGTGGGATAGTATTTACATAGAAATTTTAGGTGGCAGGACTACGTCAAGTGGCTGGTTTATATCTTATTTCTTTATTCGAGATGTAGTTTTTTTAACTTTATCATCAAAATATTATTTAAAATTATTGTCAGTAGTAAACAAAATTTAAAAAATGGATTCCTCGTGATTTCCAAAATGTTGAGGAGCAATTTTTGGTTTAGCCAGCATGGTTTTTTGAATTCAGCATGGTCGAATGAGTTAATATAGCATATTGGATTGGTTCTACTCATTAACAACATGGAGTCTGAATTTTACATTCTTTTTTTATATTATTTATTTATTTATTTATTTATTTATTTATTTATTTAACGTCTATCCTATTCAGTTATAAAAACTGATTTACAAAGGAGGACAACTAAATAAATCTAATTACATAGATACAGACACAACAATGAACTACATTTAAGTAAATATTTGAAACAGTAATATTACAACAACAATGCATTAAAACTCTTTTTGGAGATTGTCAAGTTTGCACATATGCTTTTCGCTGATCTCCGGCATTCTAAACCGACACCTCCTATAACATCACAATACCACAAGACCGACTTGTGCATCATAAAAGTGTATGCTACAACCAGTTTGCAACATTGTAAATATAGTTATTACATTTCTTGACCATGAAATATTTAATAACTCATAATAGCATTTTATTACACATTTAGGACAGTAATGTTTAAACGAACAACCACGTCAAATGCAAGAAAGTAACCAGTTCTTTTGGCTTTTACCAATACCATTGACGTCTACATGATAATAATAGTGAGAACTGCATCAATCCTATATATGTTCCCTTCTTATACCAATTTAAGAGTCTTTACGAGACAGGCATGTACACGGCACGCTCGAAAGCACTCAAATTAAGATGTACAATGCTCTGGAGAAAAATTGAAACGACATACGTGAATTCTAAAATACACAAGATACAGGTATTTTTATGCCGAACAACAGACAACAAACAGAATTTATGGTTGTAATAAACCCTACTATATACTATTGTTACGCATAAAATCGACGCAACGGGAAAAAGAAGAGGTTGCTCCCTTCGCGTTGACTTTACACTTAACAATGGTGAATAGTAGGGTTTACCCCACAAATACAAAAATTTGTACAAGAAAAAAAAAACGGCAGCCAAGCTCTCCTTCAAAAGTCTTCGGCTGTGAATGCTGTGAGATATAGAATTTGAGCCAAGCTTTTCATTCTGCCACTGACTACCAACACTGAACTGATCATACTATTGCTGTCTATCCACATTCAACAACTTTATGAACAGTTTGGTTTGAAATTAAATTTAAACTTCTCCAACCACAAACCTTTTCTTTTCCAAATATCGTATAGACGTATTGCATGAATAAATTGGAATCTGTTACACATTATCTTTACCTATAGAGTGAGTGGCTGCTGTGAACCGAATGTCCCGTGTCTTCTATTTGTTGTCACCTGCTTTTAACTCTTAGTTGAATATAAGATTAAAGTTGGGCGTTTGACGTCAAAGTGGTAACACACAACACAAGTACAAGCAAATCAGTGCCAAAGATTATGAAGGCTCCTTCATAATCTTTGTCAGTGCCATCACTCATCAGTCACATATGAGTGTATAGTCCATGAGCCAGCTAATCCACCCCCCCCCCCCCGGGGGCGGAAGGTTTGAAAGTGGTTTCGAGAAGCTCTTTATACTCTTTATATTACATTTTGATTTTCACTTGTAAGCCATCATGACTTTGGTGGGTGTACCCACCAGGGGTGACCAAACATTTTTGTCCCAAAAATAAAAATATTTATTTAGAGCCAACTATACGCAAATGGTCTAGTTTTTCTTCATAATTTCATTTCAATTAAATATTTCGAATTTTAGAAATTAACTTTAGGGAGATATCATTACTATATCCGGAGATAGCACCCTATGCTGTTTTGGACAACATGAAAATTTTTCGTTCCTATATGGGCATGTGACTATTCAAATGAAAGGTCTTGATGAGTAGATTAAAAATATGTAATTTTATGCATATGTTAATCATGCATTTTGGGTCAAATTTGTCAAAAAACCTCGAAAAACCTCGCTGTGGGAAGCCGCATGCCGTAATCTTAAAATATGGTCACACCGTTTGATGTTTTGTTTATATTTAGTTTGAATAAATTTAATTAGCATAGTTTTTATGTATTTCGATCAAAAACTATGTATTTGTTTAATTTCAATTGTTTAAAAAGTTCCGAAAATTTTGTATTACGGTATTTATGGGTCTACAGAATAAATTGCATGTATACGACTTTTTTTTCGTTGAAATATTCTATATAAGTTTACTGTATGATAAGATAAATTATAATTAATTAACTGAATCATTTAGTCTTAAAGAGGCAATCGGTATTGAAGCAAAGATAAACATATTAAGCTGGCTACCAATATAGATACAATTTGTCTGTACAAATCCGTACAATACAAATTATAATTTACAAAAATCTACAAAAGTTAATAGTTTCTATTACTTTTGATAATGTTATAAGTGAGATGCATATTTTTTATCATCAATAAATTTCAATTAATTGATGTATATAATAAAATATTTAACTCAAAGGACCAGTATATTATATACTACTTGGCATTATTTTGTTGTGTTATTCGTAGCAACATTGTAAAATATGCTCATAAGTTAGTTATTATATACAAAATCTTTTAATGACAACATTTTAGTAACTGCGCTGTCCAAATAAATGATGTAATTATATTATTATTTACCATATTTTCTTGCTTAGTGTTAATTGCCCATAAAAACATAAGTGGTCCGTTGTGTCGAATTATTTAACTCGGGTACTAGATTAACGCCCACTGCGACCCTGCATCAGAACTGATAGTAATCACCTCAAAAAATTAATAAGATGTGGGATTTATTTATTTAATTAACGTCTCCTATTCAGTTAAAAAACTGATTTACAATTATTGTGCGTGTGTGCTTTACGCACATTATGCAGATATCTAAGTAGAAATAGTAAGGCGAGCGACAGTAGACACAGATTACTTCTATTGATAGTTAGCTTCGTTTGTCATTCAAATTATCAAATTGTGCACATTTATATTTATCTATATATTTTTGTATAAATGACAGATTTTAATTTTGTCGTGTAGATCTTACATGTTCTTTATTTCGTTAAATATATTTTTTATTTTATTTATTTATTATTTATTTTATTCTATTATGGACACACCTAGTATGGTTTCTCAACAAAACCCATTTAGGGTTATTCGGTTACAAGTCGACATCACAGAATACCATGCAATAAGCCATTATGCATAAATATTTGTACCATTACATTGTTATTAAAAGTGTGACATTAATACTACCTACCACTGGTATTTAGCATTACAAGACTTGTAAACGACAAGTTTAATAAAGATAGGGTTGCATCTTAGTTGATCCCCTAGTATAATTTAAACTATATACAATATTTTAATGTCTAGTAACATGATTTACATAATTTCTCATGTTCTTTAATCTATACTCAATGCTAATATGCAGCATTTTAAACTATTTTAAAAATAAAAATAAATCCCATGTTTTATATACAAATACAATTAACTTGAAACCCCATTGTGGGTGTACCCACCAACATATTGAAAGTAAACAAGCCACATCTAAAGCATAGCAGCTATAGTGATTATTATTATACATTTGTTCTTGCCACACCAACCAAAGTGGATTAATTCGGTCATAAATGGCATTCAATTTAATGCTGCTAGATTCAAAATATAGATTGGTCATCGTTTGTACAACCCTACAAAGTAAAATAATTAATTTAATTAGACCACAAGTCGATAGGGTACAACGCAAAATGTAAAATGTTTGGTTCATTTACGAGCAAAATCAGTAATTTATTATTGTTTACGGCTTTACGCGGTGAAATTAATTTACTTCTGGTGGGTATACCCACCAAAGTTTTGACAGCTTACAAGCTTAAATATAAACTCAATGTATAAAAGTATCTTAAATTACCTTTAGACCTTCCGCCATGCGTACGGGGAGTTTTACGAAGAACGCTTACGATCGAAATTAAATTTTTCATTATTACAGTGGGTACTTTGGTCGCCCCTGGTGGTTACACCCACTAAAACCATGACGGATAACAAGCGGAAATCAAAAGTCAATACATCAAAGTACTTAATACCACCCTCAGACCTTCTGGTCCAGTTGTGGGGAAGGTTTAGGAAATTTCATTTATGATATAAATCGACAGATATGTATTTTTACGGTGGGTACTTCAGTCATCCCTGGTGGGTACACCCATCGAGACCATTTAATCTTACAAGCATAAACTTACACTTATATATTAAAGTACCTAAAACCACCCTCATACCTTCCGCCCTGCGTAGATGGAGGTTTACAAAGACCCCTTTGCAACCGAAATGTATTATTTTTCATTTTTACAGTAAGTATTCTGGTCACCCCTGGTGGGTACACCCACCAAAACCGTGACAAATAACAAGCAGAAATCAAAAGTCGATATATAGAAGTACCTTAAACCACCCTTAGACCTTCGGCCTAGGTGTGTGACAGGTTTAGGAAAGTCCATTTACGATAGTAATTGAAAATTCTTTATTTTTTCGGTAGGTACTTTGGTCATCCTTAGTGGGTACACCCACCCAAACCATGATGTCTTACAAACTTAACTCAAATTTAATATATTTAAGTGCGTCAAACCACCCTTAGACCTTCCGCTCTGCGTAGGGGGAGGTTTGTGAAGGCCCCATTACCACCGAAAATTATTATTTTTTATTTTTACAGTGGGTATTTTGGTCACCCCTGGTGGGTACACCCACCAAAACCGTGATGGCTAACAAACGGAAATCGAAAGTCAATATATAAAAGTACCTAAATACACCTTCAGACCTTCCGCCCCGGGGGGGGGGGGGGGGGGAGGTATACCTACAGTTGGCTCAAAGTCTAGTACAGTTGGCTCAAAGTCTAGTACTGTTGATAGAAGTAGAAGTAAAAGTCTTGGCTGCTGTCATTGCAATTAGAACATCTCCATAATCTTCTGCTTGATGTACCGAGACATTATTAGTTTGAAGTCATGAAGTTAATAGTATCATCAAATACAACAATTACCTTGCAATTAGAACATCTGCATCATCTTCTGCTTGATGTACAGAGAGACAAAGCTCATCCATCTACGCGACTAAAAAAAGCGTTCGCGAAGTGGCCTAGTTTTGAATCATTAGATGAGCGAATCGAATACTTCATTTTCACTGACCCCCCAAAAAATTTAGCTCGGGTGTTTTTTTCCCCTTTTTTTCTTCTTTTTTCTGTCTGTTTGTTCGCTCTCTACCGGGCAAACGGCATAAGCGAACTTGATGAAAATTGGACGGGACTTTCGAAAACTCTAAACTTAGACTTGCCTCGTTTTTGGGTACAATTTAAGAAATATTTCTCATAAATATCGTACTTTTACGATTTGTTTCGATTTTTAGTGCGATATTTTCGTGACATTTGGGCCGATTCTGACCAAACAGGTGGGGCTACAACGTTCATATTTTACATGGACATTAAGGATATGGTGGTGTACTACCTTTTGAAAGAAAAGGTTGAAAAAGTTAGCCAGAATCCATAGAAATAAAGGTTTTAATATAAGTTTTTTTAGTTATATAATAACAATTAACAAGTAACAATAGAAACTTGACAACAATCACCTACAATGCGTTCAAAAAGAACTTGCAAAAGTAACAAAAGTAAAGAGACCACGCAAACTAAAAACTTTAAAAAAATCTCATCCACCAACGCGACTGAAAAAGCGTTCGCGAAGCGGCCTAGTATAATTGGATGAGTGAAGCGAAGACTTCAATTTCATTTTAGTTACCCGAAGAAAAATAGTTAAAGTGTTTTGTTTTTAGTTTGTTTTTTGTCTGTTTATTCGCTCTCTACCGGGCAAACGGCATATCCGATCTTGATGAAACTTTATGGGAACGTTTAAATCACTATAGTTATATTATATATATGTTATGATTTTAGAGACATTTGAAGAAATATTTTTCATAGAAATCGTACTTTTACTTTTTCCCCCCCGGTTTTTAATACGATATTTTCGTGACATTTGAGCCGATTCTGACGAAACGGGTGTGGCTACAACGTTTATATTTTACATTGACATAAAGATTTTGGTAATGTAGTGCATTTTGAAAGAAAAGTTGAAAAAGTTGGTCAAAATTTATAGAAATAAAGGTTTTAATATAAGCCTTTTATAAGTTTTTCTATTACTTGATATTACTTGCTAATTAACAAGTCATATAAAAAGTAATGTGATCCAACCTAAAAACGTAGTTATTGGACAGAAATATTTTTTAAAAAAGCTTATCCATCAACGCGACTGGAAAAAGCGTTACCGAAGCGGCCTAGTTTAAGAATTAAATATTGTAATGGGTTATATTATAGTCATTCATCATTAAAGGCACTGTAGCAAAGATTCTGCAACTTCATTAGACATGTAAATATACAGTACGTAATGTACTGTCATGCAGCACACTGCATACTGTTAATTTACAGCACGGTCAATGTTTGACGCTGTTTTTAGGAGTTTATTTACATAATCAGTGCAGCTGTTATTTCGTGTACTAGAGATGTAAATAAACAGTACGTCATGAAAATAAGCAGCACAACGCATACTGTTAGTTAAACGAGGGAGTGGAGAGTGGAGCGACCGAGTGTCTCCATTCAACTCAAACGGCTCTCATTCTGTGATTCTGTGTGTCTGTCTGTACGTCAAAAATCAGCCGAACCGCTGAACAGATTTCGCTGAAATTTTAAACAGACATCCTGTACAAGTTAACTGAGAACTATTAATAAAATCAGCTATATCCATTGCGATTTAAGCCTACAATAAATAAAATATGATTTTTTTAAATATCGATAGCATTTGTTTAGTAGCATAGTGGTAAGCATTTAGCATACCGCACGGAGGGTTTGGGTTCGATAGGCCTACCCGTTAATACGAACTTTTTTATACTTTTTCCACCCACATATTATTTTTGAGGGGTGTTAAATGGGAAATAAGAAAGAGATGTTTTTGTTTTATCTTGGAAACTTGTTAATGTTTTACGCTAATACTCTTTGAACACGATTCGCATTTTAAATGTTCAATTTAAATAAATAGGGAAACGCCAAAGTCGTTGTTAAACGAGTGAGTGAGCCATGTGTTGAGTACCCGGTATCATTCCTCATACTGGGCTTGATCCAGCCTTAGGTATAGGGGAGGAAAGAGGATGTTCCCGGTTACTTAACACTTGGTTCACTCACACGTTTGTCAACGACTTTGGCGTTTCCCTAGTTTACAGCACGGTCAATGTTTGACCATGTTTTAGAAGTATATTTACATAATCAGTGCAGCTGTTATTTCGCTGTACTAGAGATGTAAATAAACAGTACGTCATGTAGATAAGCAGCACACTGCATGCTGTTAATTTACAGCATGGCTAATGTTTTATGCGGTTAATTGATGGTTTTTACGTCTTATTGAATGCTGTTAGATTAACAGCAAGTTGATGTATGTGTTCTTGAACGCTATTGGTTGATTTAAAAATTTTCAGCATTGTGCTGCGTTTTGCGAACTACTGCGCGAGTGATGTATTTGAACAGCACTATACTTGATGTTTTGTGCTGTAAATTTACATCCCGTTTTAACAGTGTAGATTGCAAACATTGAGATGTATCGTAGTTTTCAACGTTCAAAGCCAGCCGGGAACTATGAACATCCCAGCACCTGCAATTCGGTACGCTTCGTAAATAGATAAATAAATCCGTATTTAGAGTCTACCCACTCAGTCACACAACTGATTTTCAGTGGGGGACAGTAAACCAAAGTGACCAAGCCAACCCTGCAGGCCCCGACGTAATCGATGAGTGAACGATAACCAACCAAAGATCGATATTTTTAATAGGAAATATAGCAATCAGTGATATGGACAGTGCGAACACCCGCGGATCAACGCCAGAATCAACAAGGCCGATTCAGAACAACTTTAAATTTATTGTGTGCTTCGTTGCTAGGACGGCTCCAAAGTCACAGTTTACAAATTCCTAAGACAAGAACTGATGGACTTAAGTCCAAGTCAGAAGTTAAAAATCTTCTGACTTTAACGGGAATCGAACCCTGGACCTTCTGCATTGAAAGCAGGTATGCTAACCACGAGACCAACAAGCCACACGTTCGTTTATCACTTATACATTTAAAAAAATCAAATCGGTATTGAAATATGTTTTATTCCTTGCTCACGCTTTATTGTGATGTGAGAGAGAAACTTTTATTTTTCAAGCCTAAAACAAAACTCTGTTGTACAAATACAACTGCCACAAGGACACAGAATAAAAATAACATACATTGATTAGCAACAATTAAAAAAAGTTAAAAATTTAAATACAAATAAAAGAAATGAGTAATAATAATTCAATTAAAAATTACACGTTTAGACCATAAAGGTGATTCCTAAGAATAGAAATAGAACCTTTTAATGCCACCATCGAAAGCCATCATCATCGGAGCCGTTTGAGAATGCTGCGGGAAATATAGAATCCAACCAAATACAAAAATTTGTAAAAAAAAAAAAAAACGGCAGTCAAGCTCTCCTTCAAAAGTCTTCGGCTGTGAATGCTGTGAGATATAGAAGTTGAGCCAAGCTTTTTATTCTTTCTCCCTAGTTTCGCTTTTAAAATAAGTAAGATCATTTCGCCTGTTGACGAGCGCCAAGCCAACGATTTTTGGGGTAAAAAAGAAAAAATTTTAAATCGAAATCAAAAAAAAAAATTCTTGGCCAATGAACCAAATTCAATGGCCAACCTTTTTTTTATGATTTCGATTTAAAAAAATTTTATTTTTTTCCCCAAAAAAATGTTGGTTTGGGGCGTCGTTAACAGGCAAAATGATCTATTAGTAAAAGCAAAAATAGGGAGAAAGAAAAAAAAAGCTTGGCTAACTTTTATATCTACAGCTTCACACCCGAAGCTTTTGAAGGGGAGCTTGGCTGCGGTTTTTTTTTTTTTACAAATTTTTGTATTTGGTTTTTTATTTTACATTTTTTTGTTGTTCGTTCGTTCAAGGGGGGAATGTTTAAATTTGTTGAGTTAAAAGTTGTTTTTTTCATTTTGGGCCCGGGTCCCCCCCCAAAGAACCCTTAAATAAATAAATAAAAAAAAAATTTTTTTTTTGACTACCCACTCAGTTAATAACAGATTTTCAGTGGGGGATTTAAATCAAAGCGACCAACCCAAACCCTGCGGCCCCCCGACGCAATCGCGTAGTGAGCGAAACCCAACAAAGTAAAATTTTTTGATAGGAAATATATCAACAGTGGTATGGTCCGTATGGACATTTTGGAAACCCCCAAATAAACGCCAGAAATCAACAAGGCCGATTCAGAACAACTCTGAAAATTTATTAGTGTTCGTTTTCTAGGACGGCTCCAAATCACCGTTTACAAACCCAAGACAAGAACTAAGAAAGTCCAAATCAGAAGTAAAAAACTTTGACTTTTGGGGAAAGAACCTGGCCTTTTTCTTTAAGCAGATACGCTAACAACAAGACCAACGCACTAGCAAAGCACTAGATATTTTTAATGGTTAAGGCTGTTTTAATTTCAAACTTTTAACAAATTACTACCCCCGAGAATTTCGCGTTTTGTTTTGCTTTTAGGAAACCCAAAACACCCTTTACAAACTCTAAAAACAAGATGATAGCTTAAGTCCAAATCAGAAGTTAAAAAATTCTGACTTTAGCGGGAATCGAACCCTGGCCCTTCTGCATTGGAAGCAGATACGCTAACAACAAGACCAACGCACTAGCATAAGCACTTGATATTTATAATGGTTAAGAGCATGTTTAATTTCAAGCTTGTACAAATTACTACCGCCTGAGTAATTACGCGTTTTGATTTTGATTTGATTTTGATTTTGATTTTTGATTTTCCCCCGGTCCCAATTGCCCGGTTTTTTTATATGAGGTACATCTGAGTGTGGCCCAAGTTTCAAAGTTCTAAGATGAACCGTTTTTTCGGTATAGCGTATTATTCATAAGAGTACGGAATTACCTACTTTTGATAATTTTGTTTTTTTTCCGGTACCCGTTAACCAATTTTGCTTTCCATATTCAAAAGTGATAAAGAATGAGAGATATCAAAATGTATTCCACGTTTTGAAACATCTCAGTTGTAGCGTTTTCTTTGAATGATTCATTTCTTAAAGTTCAGATATGTTTTTTGTCATTTTTGGGCCCATGGTCATCCCAAATTTAGCCCCTTGTGTTTTGGACGCAAGATATTTATAAGGGTTTAATAGCATGTTAAATTTCAAGTTGTACAAATTACCACGCCTTGGTGATTACGCGTTTTGATTATCATCCAAATTTTGATTTTTCTCCGGTCCCTGTTACCCGATTTTGGTTTTGAAAGCAAAAGGCACTGCGTCTGAAATACACCTAAGTGTGGTCCAAGTTTCATAGTTCTAAGATTTACCGTTTTCTCTGTAGGCTAAAAAAAATCTCCGCGGAGAACTCCTAGCTAGCCAGCCACCCACCCACCCACCCACCCACCCAACCACCAGCCAGCCTTAAGGAATTTGACGATGTTGAGAGCCTTGTTTAACACAGAACGAGTTGTCGGATCGGGTTGATTTTTTTTTGGTATGTCATGGACCACATACCAGGTCATATACCGAGTTTCAAGATTGTAACTCTTTCGGGGCGGCGTGTGCAGATAGCTGAAAACCCCCCAACTCTGGTAGCTGTATATAGGGCCGGAGTTCGGTGTCGCCTTAGAATCGCATCGCTTGTCTGCCGGGCGACGACCGTCGCCCTAGATACATTTGTTAATGTTTAATCTGCTACTTACAGCGATTTTGATATGGTTCTTTAAATACAAACTGGCCATAGCAAGTCAGACATGCAGCATGCATGGATTTTCAATTGAGTATCCATTAAGAGGGGTCCCTGAGGCTGGAGCGGAGACGAGTTTAGACACTCAGCTTTCTGTTTTTGTTTTTCTTCGGGTAAATGGTTTATAACACCGTTATCAAATTTCACACTAATGTAAAGAATAAATCTGTGTTTTCTAGTACGCGTATTCCTAAAAATTTTAATTAATTTTGAATAAAAAATTAGTGAAATCACCGTAATTTACTCCATTTTTTCAGCTTCAGGAATTTATTCCAAGAGTACAGATTTTAACACAAATTTGCATACAGGATAACAACGTTTAAATCAATGTGAACATATGTAGGTAATGTTTCGAGTACACTAAAACTTCATCATGCTCACTTCAGTATTAAACGGGCTGTATACTAGCATTGGTGAGACCTCATCTCCTTCACGGCTGTCCAGCATAGGATCCAACATCAGATATTACCAAAACAAAATTGGAGCGTGTACGAAGTCGAGCAACGCGCATTATAGCTGCAAAGACAAAATTTCAAAATGACAGTGCTACTGCAAGACGTACATCTTTAGATAATCCATTGCTTGAAAGTTACAGGAAGAAAGTAGAACTTCAATTTCTATGGGGAATGTTACACGGCACTACTGATCTGGCCCCATACTCAAGATTGCAAGTATAGAATAGAATAGAATAGAATTTTTACTAGCATCTTTGATTGCAATGCAATGCATATACATTTTTACACAATCTGTGGTTGCTTTATAACTATACACAATTTGTACAAATATAAATATATTAATATAAAATACAAATATATTATAATACCTTAGTAGTACAAACTTATAACCTAATCTATAAGTAGCTAAAATTAATTAAACCATGACATAGTTATAGAGTACCAAAACACACAAATAAAATATATAACTATGTTTCACTAACAACAGCTTTTACTCTTTAACAAACCTTTAAAAATTTCTACTGACTTTGGCATAGTCTCCATTACTTCTTTTGGTAGAGCATTCCACTCTCTTTTGGCCCTATCAAGAAATGAGTATTAACCTTTGTTTGTTCTGTTAGCTACAATTTTTACTTTATATGAGTGGTCACCTCTTCCTACATAGTCAGCTTTTCCAAGTCTGCCAGACAAGTCTGCCCAAGCTTTGTCTCCTTTGTAGATTTTGTACATACCACAGAGCCTTGCTATTTTTATTCTTCCTTCTAGGGATTCCCAACTTAGTTTGTCTAGCATACTCTTTACACTAGCTCGTCGTCTAAAATCCCGCATGACATATCCTGCTGCTCTCCTCTGTACCATCTCCACTTTCTTGGTGTGTCCTATCTGGTAGCAACCCCATACACTTGCACAACCCCACTGAAAATCAGTTATATAACTGAGTGGGTAGACTCTAAATAAAATTTATTTATTTATTTATTAATATTCTAAGCTAGGTCTGACTAAGGTTAGGTATCCCTTTTCTTTCACTTTCTTGCTGCATCCTTTTAGACATCTCATAACAAAATGGAGCTTTTTGTATGCCTGGGATACCATCGCACTAGTATGCTGGTCCCAGCTCAAGTTATTTGCGACAATTAATCCTAAATATTTACAGTTTTACTATCTACTAACTCACATCTGCCTAGTCTATACTTATAATTTATAACAGTTTTCTTGTTGCTAAACCTCAGCAATTTGCTTTTGTCTCCATTAAGCCTCATCCTGTTAAGTTCCACCACAAGTCTGTAGTCGTGGAGCAGAACTTGGTAGAGGCCATTTGCAAGAACAACAGCTTACCAAAATGGCTTCTACTACAGGACTTGTAATGAATGGAATGCTCTTCCTTTTGAGTTAAGAGAGATCTGCTCTTTAGACTCTCTTAAATCTTCCCTAAGCACACATGTTTTTGCATTACAAAAATAATTTTACAGTTGCTTTTCACTGATTCATTTATATAATCATTCCTTGACGTGTATATTTCTAAAACTTATTTTCTATATTTTATAGGTATACTAATGATTTGTATTAATGTTATCTTTTTTTTATTGTTACAAGGTTGGCAGTTACCAAATGTGTTTTGACTATGCTCTTTTCTGCCATCCTCGTGAAACATTTAACCAATGGACGTGTTAATGAACAAATAATAAATAAAAAAATAAAAAAGTGAATAGCGAAGTTAAACCATTAAAATATGCATTGCATCAAAATGTGGCATTCATATTCTTAAAATTTATTGTACTACTTTGGATATTATGTTTCTCTTTGGAAAAAAGAAATGTGTTGCATAACCAGTGTTGTGCCGTATCTAGATAATGTTATCTAGATACTCATCTAGATAACATTGTGTTATCTATTATCTTATCTAGATAACATGATTTCAAAGTATCTATTATCTTATCTCAGATAATATTTCTTGTTATCTATTATCTGAATCTTCACATTAGATAACAGATACAAAAAATCAGAATCAAGTATCAATTAATGCTAACACGTTGTCTAAAATAGTGTTTGTTTTTTTAATCATGATTTTCAATGGGAAGATTTGGACAAAACCTAGATCGCAATTCAATCGTTAGCTTTTTCACATGTGGATTTTGTAAGCAAAGAATGTCCAGTGTTTTCAATTGGGACTTAATGAATACTAGGCCGCTTCGCGAACGAACGTATTGATAGGTGAGTTTTTTGTAAGTTTTTAGTATGCGTGGGATATCAATAGAATGCAAAATATCTTGAGGCCCAAAGACTTGCTTCTGTTAGCATTGTAGGTGATTATTGTCAAGTTTCTATATAGTTACTTGATATTACCTACTTGTTAATTATACACCTATAAAAGGCTTTTATTAAAACCTTTATTTCGATGAATTTTGGCAAATTTTTCAACTTTTTCTTTCAAAAGGCAGAACATCGTTATAATATTAATGAACACGTAAAATATGAGCGTTGTAGCCCCATCCGTTTGCATGGTCAGAATCGTCCCAAACATCACGAAAATATTGAAATTTTTTTTTTTTTTAAAACGTAAAGCACGATTTCTATGCGAAATATTTCTTTAAAATGTCCCTAAAATCATAATATACATAATTTTAAAGATTTCAATCGTTCCCATACAGTTTCATCAAGATCGGAGTAGTCGTTTGCCCGGTCGCGAGCCAAATATCACAAAAATATCGCATTAAAATCGTAAAAGTACGAAATTCATGAAAAATATTTCTTCGATTGTACCCAAAAACGTGGCAAATCTAAGTTCAGAGAATTCGAAGGTCCCCTCCAATTTTCATCAAGATCGCATATGCCGTTTGGCCGGTAGAGCGCAAACAAACAGACAGAAAAACAAACAAAAAAACACCCGAGCTAATTTTTTTGGGGGTTAGTGAAATTGAAGTCTTCGCTTCGCTCATCCAAAATGTTTGTCTTCCCCTTTGCAATATCTTCGTTTAACTTGACCAGGGAAAAAGTTATTTTTTATTTGAACTTTTAAAATAACTTAATACGAACGCAAGCTTAGTTTGTGAAACTTGAACTTTTCAAAAGTTGGCCAACAATCTAACAAACATGAACTTTCTGAAAGTTCAATATCGTTTATATTTGAATAGCAAACTTAGCTTTAAAAAGGCCCATTTAAAAAAATAATTTCCCAAACATTTCAGTCAAACTATCCTTCCCTGTTCCATTTAGGCCTTAAAATAATGCAAACTGGTAAAAATATTTTTGTTAGCATTTTAATTCCTTATTGGTGTACCGTACCAGGTAGGGTTAAAACATTCTATCATATTGTTGTTGCAGGCCTTTTCAGCCACGGTAATTAGGGCTACCTCTTCTAATAAAATGGTTGTTATGTCCAAACACAAACCTACGAGTTTAACATACTACTGACTTGAACGTCAGAACATTTATACATACTATATTATAGGCCGTTAAAAACAATAGACATAGACACTAAAACCCTTGAAAACGTTCTACGGGAAATGAATTGGTGTCTAAGCCGATTATATTTTGTAAAAGTAATTTCATTATCTATTATCTAGATACATTGCCAGTTATGTATCTATATCTAGATACATTCTGTCCATTATCTTTATCTGTATTCTAGATACTTTTTTAGGAAGAGTATCTTATCTTTATCTAGATAATAGTTGTTGGTATCTGGCACAACACTTTGCATAACATATTAAGAATGTTGGCATTATCAAATATCTGATATGAACTATCCCTGTAGCGGGGTACGAAATCACACATTTTATAGGTATCCAAGGTCATATAATATTGACCAAGTTTTTCACAAAACAAAGGTTTTTCATATAGAAAAATCAATGTGTTGCAATTTATACAGTTAAAGTCCGATTCACACAACTTCCATATCGTTTTTTCCACCTTTCTCTCCTCTTTAAAATGCACACACAACCTTCAAATTTACCATCTTCACTCAGAGGTTCCTTTTCACGAAACTCATCACAAGACCCTACTTGTTTCAGAGCTGGTAGATATCGGCCACAATGCGTATAGAGACTATGGACCACTAGCTCGGATTTGGGCAGCCTTAGTTCCTGTCGTTGTTATCAACGAGCCACAGTATGTGCAGGTGAGTGATGTTTCACAATGCGTATAGAGACTATGAACCACTAGCTCGAGTTAAGGCAGACTTGGTACCTGTCGTTGTTATCAACGAGCCACAGTATGTAAAGGTGAGTGATGTTTCACAATGCGTAAAGAGACTATGAACCACTAGCTCGAGTAAAGCAGACTTGGTTTACCTGTCGTTGTTATCAAGAGCCACAGTATGTGCAGGTGAGTGAGTTCACAATGCCATTATAGAGACTATGTTGAACCATAGTTTGAGTTAAGGCAGACTTGGTCCTGTCGGTGTTACTCAACGAGCCACAGTGTGTGCAGGTGATGTGCTGTTTCACAATGCGTATAGAGACTCTCTCCTTCTCTCTTTTCCTCCTCTTCCCTCTTCTCCTCATGAACCACTAGCTCGAGTTTGAAGAGACTGGTACCTGTCGTGTATCAACGAGCCAAAGTATGTGCAAGGTGAGTGAGTTTCACAATGCGTTATAGAGACTATTGTGACCACTAGCTCGAGTTGGGCAGAACTTCGTTACCTGTGTTGTTATCAAACGAGCTACAGTATGTGCAGGTGGGTGATGTTTCACAATACGTATAGAGGACTATGGACCACTGCTCGAGTTTAAGGCAGACTTGGGTACCTGTCGTTGGTATCAACGAGCCACAGTATGTGTTTTTGTATTTAGGTATTGTTGGAGTGATGTTTTTCACAATGCGTATAGGAGACTTATGAACACTTAGCTCGAGTTTGGGGAGCTGGTACCTGTCGTGTTATCAACACGAGCACAGTATGGCAGGTGAGTGATGTTCACAATGCGTTATAGAGACTATGAAAACCAATAGCTCGAGTTTTGGGCAGACTGGTACCGTCGTTGTTACATCAACGAGCCCTCAGTATGTATAAGGTGAGTGATGTTTCAACAATGCGTATAGAGACTATGGACCACTAGCTCGAGTTTGCGGTCCAGACTTGGTACCTGTCGGTTGTATCAACGAGCCCAGTATGTGCAGGTGAGTGATGGTTCCACAATTGCGTATCGGACTATGGACCACTAGCTCGATTTGGGCAGACTTGGTACCTGTCGTTGTTTATCAACGAGCCCCCCCCCCCAAAAAAACCCCCCCCAGTGTTATGTGCAGGTGGGTGATGTTTCACACTGCTGTTTATAGAGACCATGACCACTAGCTCGAGTTTGGGCAGACTTAGTTACCGTCGTGCTCTCAACGGAGCTACAGTGTGTGCAGGTGAGTGATGTTTCACAATGCGTTTAGGGACTATGGACCAACTAGCTCGAGTTTGGCAGGACTTGGTACCTGTCGTTGTTATCAACGAGCCACAGTATGTGCAGGTGAGTGATGTTTCACAATGCGTATAGAGACTATGGAACCACTAGCTCGAGTTTGGGCAGACTTGTACCTGTCGTTGTTATCAACGAGCCTCAGTATTTTACCCTAGACACAAACATTTCGAATGACTGTGGGTGCTAAAAAAACTTTGAACGCTATTGTCAACGAGGTGGATAGGCTACCGTACCGTACCATTTTGTATTAGTATTTGTGTTTATTTTCATTCCGTTGACATGTATAAAGTACATTATTGAACGAGTGAGCGTAGCGAACGAAGTCTCTATGGCAAGTTTTCGGCACTTCGTTGTGTTTAGGTGTGTATGTATGTCTGTCTGTTTGTGGGTTCGATGCGCAGGGCCTTAACTACTCGTCCGATTTTGACCAAATTTCACACCAACGTCAAGGACCAATAGATAGAGTGCTGTTACCATGGACAGCAAAATTAGCAGGAATCCAACCTACAAAAATTAAAAAATTGCAATAATTACTACTTTATTTTTTTAACTTAAAGTTCGCTTCGGAAAAAAATACTCTTTCTCAACAATGTTTTAACGAGGGAGCGGAGCGACTGAGTGTCTCCATTCAACTCAAACGGCTCTTTTTCTGTGATTCTGTCTGTCTGTACGTCGAAAATTATCCGAACCGCTGAACAGATTGCGCTGAAATTTTTAACAGACATCCGGTATGAGTTAACTGAGAACTGTTAACAAAATCAGCTAGATCCATTGCTATTTAATCCTACGATAAATATTAATGTGATTTATTAAATTATCGATTGCATTTGTTTAGTAGCACCTAGCAGGACGAGATTTTCATGGCTGGCATGGCCTCGTGGTAAGCATTTAGCCTACCGCACTGAGGGTAGGGGTTCGATATCCGTTCGTTCGAACTTTTTTTGAAATTTTTTCACCCACATAATTTTTTTGAGGGGAGGGTTTAAAAGGGAAATAAAAAATTAGGTGATTTTGTTTATCTTGGAAATTTGTTGATGTTTCACGCTAATACGTTTTGAACACAATTCGCATTTTAAATGTTTAACTTAAATAACTAAGGAAACGCCAAAGTCGTAAAACGAGTGAGTGAGCTATGTGTTGAGTACCCGGTATCATTCCTCATACTGGGCTAGATCCATCCTTAGGTATAGGGGAGGAAAGGGGATGTTCCCGGATACTCATGCAACACTTGGCTCACTCACTCGTTTAACAACGACTTTGGCGTTTCCCTAGTAGTACTATGAATGTTTACAACTGTGAAACATTTCAGAATTATATCTTGTCCTGCCAACTTACTTAATATTAATTTCTGCAAAAAATCGTGTTTTGCAGAGCTTTACTAAATTGGATTTTATTTGAGGAGCATTAAAGATGGATGCAGAACATATCAAGTCGAACTCGGGTTCATGTATGGACCTTTCTAACACATATTTTGGAATCTTGGTAGCTTTAATACTTTGTCGTTGGCGATGTCATAATATGTTTTCATTGTTTTGGTGTCGTCAGCGTTCACGTGCATAGCGATCAGTGGCAGACAAGTCTCGACATGATGACTCATGCAGAGCTGCATGCATGCATGCTATCCTGCAGCTGCAAATGAAAATGTGGTACTCGCTCACTCGTCCAAGAACGACTTTGGCGTTTTCCTAGTATATGGATATCGACAAAACATTTAAAATACATTGAAAAGAAACAATACGAAGTTAAGCGAAAGCATGGTAGTCAGATAGGTATAACATAATAATTGGATGAGCGTAGCGAGCGAAGCGAAGATTCCATTTCACTACACTGGAGAAAACAATCCGGAATGTTTTTTTTCTTTCTTTTTTCTTTTTTTTTGTATTTTTGTGTGTTTGTCCACACGATTCCGGCTAAACCGATGCTTCCAATTGCAATGAAATTTTATGGAGGCCTTCGAAATCGCTGAACTTGAACTGCCACGTTTTTGAGCGCAATCGAAAAATTATTTCTTATTAAAATCGCAATTTTACGATTTTTTTACGATTTAAAAAAATGTCTTCGATTTATAACACCTACATGCTTTATCCGATTGTTATGATTTTTTCACAAAACCTTAATTTTTTAAATTAATATATTCGTGTGAAATTTGAGCGCAATCAAAAAATTATTTCTTATGAAAATAGCAATTTTACGTTTTAAAAAAAATAAAACATTCTACGACTTTAAATTAAATACCTACATGCTTTATCAGATTGTAATGATTTTTTCACAGAACCTTAATTTTATGAATTAATATATTGGTCTGAAATTTGAGCGCAATCGAAAAATATTTTTTTTATGAAAATCGCAATTTTACGCTTTTTTTCGTTTAAAAATGTTACTTCGACTTATAACATCAACATGCTTTATCCGATTGTAATGATATTTTCACAGAACCTCAATTTTAAGAAGTTATATATTTGTGTAAAATTAAAGCGTAATCAAAAAATAATTTCTCATGAAAATCGTAATTTTACACTTTTTTCGTTTGATAAACATATTATGCTCATCCAACAACGCGCCTGAAAAAGCGTTTGCGAAGCTTGCTAGTAATAATGTATCTACCTAAAAACCTATCACTCTTAAAGATATAACTAAAATGCACAGAAAATAATTCGACGAGTGAGCGCAGCAAATAAAGTCTCTATGGCATGTTTTACGTCACTTCGTTGTGTTTATTGGACGAGTGAGCGGAGCGAACGGAGTCTCTTGTCAAGTTTTCGGCACTTTGTTGTGTTTATTTGTGTATGTGTGTTCGATGCGCAGGGGCAAAACTACTCGTCCAATTTTGACGAAATTTTACACCAACGTCAAGGACCCATAGATAGAGAGCTGTTAACATGGACAGCAAAATTCGCAGGAATCCAATCAACTAAAATGAAAAATAAACAAATTACTACTTTATTTTTTTAAATTAAAAGCTCGCTTTCGAAAAAAATACCCTTTCTCACCAATGTTACCACGATGAATGTTAACAACTGACAAAAATTCAAAAATTATATCTTGCCTTGCCAATTAAGAAAAAAAAAAAAATTGCCAAAAATCGTGTTTTGCAGAGCTTTACTAAATTGAATTTGATTTGAGTAGCATAACAGATGGATGCAGAACATATCGAGCCGAAGTGGGTTTCGTGAATGGACCTTTCTAAAATATATTTAGGAATCTTGATAGATTGAATATTTTGGCGTTGGCGATGTGATATGTTTTGGTGTAGCCCGCGTCCACGTGCATAGCGTTATAGGGAATGCAGCAGTAGCAGACAAGTCTCGACTTGATGACTCACAGCTTCATGCATGCATGCTGCAGCTGCAAATGCAAATGTGGTACTCGCTCACTTGTCGAACAACGACTTTGGCGTTTACCTGTACTAGGTACAGTCGTTGCTGGACGAGTGAACGAGTTCCCGGGTACATTTGCAGTTTATTTTTTATTTTAGCAAATAATTTGCGAACCGTCAAGATGGCCATTAAACCACTGCAGCCAGCTCTGAGTCATCAAGTCGAAACTTGTCTAGCTGCTACTGCTGCGTTTCCTATATTACACTGCGTTATATGCATTTCAAAACATGTTCAATATTTTTTCAAATACATTCCAGATATGAAAAAAATCCCGACCAGGGGATTGAACCCAGGTATCCCACATTCCGGGTATAAGGGCACCTTCGCCAACTAGACTAGGAAAACGCCAAAGTCTTTGCTAGACGAGTGAGTGAGTCATGTGTTGAATGCGCGGGAACATCTGCATACAAGTTGATTGATATATAGATACTCGGAAAATGCCAAAGTCGTTGTTGGACGAGTGAGCGAGTACCACATTTGCATTTGCAGCTGCAGCATAGCATGTATACATGCAGCTCTGCATGAGTCATCAAGTCGAGACTTGTCTGCCACTGATGCGTTAGCTATATCGCTATGCACGTGGACGCGGGCGACACCAAAACAATGAAAACATATCTCATCGTCAACACCAAAGTATTAAAGCTACAAAGATTCTAAAATATGTTTTAGAAAGGTCCACTCACGGACCCCACTTCGGCTCAATATGTTCTGCATCCATATTTTATGCACCTCAAATCAAATCCAATTTAGTACAGCTCTGCGAAACACGATTTTTTGCAGTAATTATTTTTTGTAAGTTGGCAGGGCAAGATATAATTCTGAAATTTTTGTCATTATTGTCAACATTCATAGTGGCAACATTAAATGTTACGTTTGTTATGTTAAATGTTATGTGTTGTTTGTAATGTTATGTTGTTAAATGTAACTCTCACAAATTTTGTGAGAGTGTATTTTTTTTTAAAGCGAACTTTAAATTTAAAAAATAAAAAAGTAATTTTTTCTAGGTTGGATTCCTGCAAATTTTGCTGTTCATATTAACAGCACTCTAAATTTCATCAAAATCGGACGAGTAGTTTGGCCCCTGCGCATCGAACACACAGACATACACACATAAATACAACGAAGTGCCGAAAACTTGCCATATGGACTTCGTTTGCTCCGCTCACTCGTCCAATAAATGATAGGGTTTTGAATTTATTTGTTATAAGAGCGCGTCAACTGCGTGTAATGCCATAATGCGCCACTCTAATCTATGATAGCCTTGGCTAGGGAGGATAGACCATCGCTCTCTAGGGGGAGAAAAGGGAATGATACCGGGTACTCAACACATGGCTCACTCACTCGTCTAACAACGACTTTGGGGTTTTCATAGTCAATAAATACTACCTACCTATTCGGTTGATTCTCTTCCCGAATGGCTTGAACGAGTCTTGGTACACAGCTGGATACTCGAAGCTATCGCGTTGTGATGACTCATGGTTACCTTGGTAACCCAATCAGTGTCGCGTCAACACTCGCATTACAGGTTAACAGCTCGATTAGCATGCGTAGCATCGAGCCTCTCCTTCCATTGTCTTACTCGTGCTCGCATTTCACAATAACATCTTAGAAGCTAAAAGTAATTATAAGGATTGACTTCACTTTAGTTTTAGAGTTTACCATTTAGCATAATTTATAGCCAGATTGTGCCAGATACGAAAAGTTAACCTACATAGAGACATATAATTCCAATGTCTAGACGTGATACTGATGTCGATACTCGTAAATGATATATATGGTTGTAGTTATTACAGAAAAAATTAGTTCATAGCTTAGACACAATCCTCTAGTTCGGTGGCCATTAGAGCGATACCGACCACTGTCATTCCTCAGTCCTCACTGAAAGTATATCCTCTACTCAAGGTATTCCAAAACAAGACAAAATTGGAATTTATACTAACGATTATCCTTGGATATTCCTTCCGCAATCAGCATCATATTTAGAAATCTTGTTGATTAAACATAAACTAGACTCAAAGTCAGCTAGGTTTAAACGACCTTCAAAATAGTCACGTTATCAACTCAGCACAATCAATTCAGAAAAACTAAAAATGCTTTCATGCAATGGCTGCCTGATTTTGGAGCACTGGAAGCACTTTGCCAGTTGAATTATTAGGTCATATTATTGACGTTGTTGTTCAAATTAAAGTGGTATTTTAGATGCCTACACCTTACTTACTTCATAAGGATCTAGGTGCCCGTTAGGGCGCCGCAGCCAAGCCACGGTGCGCTACACACTCAAGCACCTTATACAGCAAGCAGAGTTGGGGTGATTTCGAGGTGTCACCCAGCCGTCATGAAACGAGATGTGAACTTGAAAACTATCAAAATCGAGGGGATTTAGGTACCTGACAACACATGCCAAATTTGGTTGGGGTACGAGCATTCTTTCTTGGTAAAAAAAAAATGGCTTAAAACATGCTCAAAATCACTTTAAGTATGTTAGCTACTACTACTGCTTCTAATTCAATAATTCGTTAGTTTCAATCGGCCCGCGATTCTGACCAAACGGGTGGGGCTACAACGTTCATATTTTACATGGACATTAAGGTAATAGTGAAAAAGGGTCTTTTGAAAGAAAAAGTTTAAAAGTCTGCTGAAAGGCTTCCAAATAAAGGTTTCAATATAAGCCTTATACAAGAATATAATCAACAACAAGTAACTATAGTTACTTGACAGTGATTGACTACATTGTTTACAAAATAGTCCGGATTTTAAGGGATATATTTGGGGCATACCTTGCATTTTTTGATACAAGCAAGGCACTTGGCACACGTGTTCTAGGGACCATACCCTACTAATTTTCACTTGGAGCCATCGTGATATCCCGTGCAGGCACCCGTTATTGCATGTTGCCTACCCCTGCTGGTTTGAAGGGTTGATTAGCAAAACAATTCGGTGTTTGGTGATAGAAACTTGAAATTTTTACCAAATAGGGGTAACATTAGGCTTAACATACTGGCCACGGGGAATTGCGGATTTCTTCATAGTTAAGGGATGATGGGGTTTAATTTTGGGGGTTGAACATTTTGATTTAAATTTTTATTGATGACACCCTTGGTTTAATGTTGGATTTCTACGTTAAAGTACTTCCCAAAATCTTCAAACAAAAGAATGGTGCTAAAAATATGACTAGCGACCCCTAATTTGGTCATAGTTACCTGTTGACATATTGACCTGAGTAATGAATTATTTGATAAATGGTTAAACATAGTCGTGTGACCAGTCTATTTAAAGCTTATATGAAGTAGAATAATAAGAAATACATTTTAAAATGCCATGTTGAACTGTGACCTTTATCGTCCTTTATTTTGACCTTGATAACTGTTTCAGCATGACTGCAATACTTATAGCACATCCAAATGCATGTGATTTATTAACACGATTTATTTATAAAATGCACTCAACATGTAAGTATATATCAATATGATATTAGGCTGCATTGCGAACGCTTTTTACTGTCGCGTTGATGGATGAGCAGTTTTATACCATTGAACCCTCTTTACTATACTTTTACTTTGTGTTGTTTTTTAACGTGTTTACATAGAATATATCATTTTAAAAGGAGTACCAATTTTCTGGTTGATCGTTATGGTAATAAACTGTTTAGATTAACATTCATTAAGAGGAAGGTAACAATTCACCCGTTGTTGATTATAGTACTTTATTAATCAGTTATGCAGTGAACCAAATTTGTTAAGGTTTTGATTTTTTTCACTTAAAGGGGTATTCAGCCGCTAGACTAAAAAAATATATTTCATTCAGGCCAGCTAGTTATGAATTTAGAAATTAACAGAAAAATTATTGGGTATACCATTAACCTCCAAAAAATTGTCAAACTTGGTATTTTTCGAGCTAGGTACCATCGGCAAAATCTCCCATAAGAAATAACATGGCGACGATCTAATGCTCCGTGACCTTGGAGGATTTTGATCAAAAAAATATTGGCCATTATTGACGTACTACAGCCTTTTCTGTAAATCCTCCATATTTTGTTTTGTAATTTGGGCAAATGGTTCAGTCAAAATATGCAGTAACCAAGAAGAGGTGTGATTTTGGAATGCATATTTTTGCGTGTTTGAGAGTATATTTGTGCCCAGTTCCAAGACACGATGTTACCAAAGGCCATTTTAGATTGTTATCATGCTCTAGTATCTATGTGGAATAACAAAGGTGCAGGTTAAAGCCGATTTAAGAAATTTTCCAAAACCCCAAATTTTTTCGCTTTTTTTCTGGATCCAAAAAATTAAAAATTGATATCAAATCACAGTTACAAGATAATAAGTTTTTAAACTGTCATTTTAGTGTAGTAATATGCCATAGATTATGCGGTAAAATTTTTTTTTTTGGTTAATAGCCCCTTTAAGTTCAAAAAGTGCGACGCACTGGCAGAGCTGTGTACTTTCATTAAAGTTTGAGACACTTGCATTATCCTCCACATCCTTCCTTGCACCCTTCATCGTACTAACTCCGTACATTCTTCAATAGCAACTGTAAGAATGGTCCACACTGGCACCCATCTGCCGTCATATCCCATCCCCACTCAGAAGGCCAAGGCAGCTGTTGTTGTAGGAAGAGAGTTTGATCCCAGACCCGATCCCGAATGCCCCAAAAAAAAAAATGCCCAAAAAAAATGCCATGGGACCCGATCCCAGACCCGGTACCGGCACATAGCCCACTCCTACCGAAAAGTACCAAGGGGACCAACGGCTTTACGTCCCATCCGGAAGGACGGTGTAACTTTTGACAGTCATATAGGTTCCTCCACTAACCCGGACTGCCGAGCAGACGGCGCCAAGGAGAACGAAGCTGTCACACAAGCTTACGAACCCTAGTCTGCTCTAGCCAGCGATATACGTGTGTTTCAGGGCAGAGCGGCGACCCACTCAACCCCTGACCACGCCCGATGTTGCTTAACTTCAGTGTTCGAGTGGGAACTGGTTAAACGACCGCGGCTAAATCGCTGGCTAACATTTATTAAATCAACATGTTAAAATACACATGTATTTGGATGTGCTATTAGTATACATTATGCAGTCATGCTGAAACAGTTATCAAGGTCAAATAAAGGACGATAAAGGTCACAGGTCAACGTGGCATGTTGAAAATTATTTCTTATTATTCTACTTAATCTAAGCTTTAAATAGAGTGGTCATACGACTATGTTTAACCATTTATCAAATAATTCATTACTCAGGTCATTATGTCAACAGGTAACTATGACCAAATTAGGGGTCGCTAGTCATACTTTTAGCACCAACATTTTGTTTGAAGATTTTGGGAAGTACTTTAACGTAGAAATCCAACATTAAACCAAGGGTGTCATCAATAAAAATTTAAATCAAAATGTTCAACCCCCAAAATTATAACCCCAATCATCCCTTAACTATGAAGAAATCCGCAATTCCCCGTGGCCAGAATGTTACCCCTATTTGGTGAAAATTTCAAGTTTCTTTCACCAAACACCGAATTGTTTTGCTAATCAACCCTTCAAACCAGCAGGGGTAGGCAACATGCAATAACGGGTGCCTGCACGGGATATCACGATGGCTTCAAGTGAAAATTAGTAGGGTATGGTCCATAAAACACATTTGCCAAGTGCCTTGCTTGTATAAAAAAATGCAAGGTCAAGTCTCTTAACATCCGGACTAAAAAGCAAGTCTTTGGACCACTAGATATTTTACATCCTATTGTTTATTCGTAATACCAAAGAAATTTAAATCTACTTTCTTAACCCGAGAGTAGTCGCGTGTGGTCTTTTAGACCGACTTTTTTTTTTCAACAGTTGGTATTTGCACAGCGCGCATGCGTGGCTTGTCTAGTTCCGCCTACCTTCCCAAAATAGATTTGTGAAGCCAGTGTGCAATACGCGATTCAGTTTTCTGCAGAACTTCATCTAAGATGAGAGGTCCTGTTTGGTTGCTCGGTCTTTTCGACCGCTGCGCGACTACTAAGGGAGGCAAAAATATGCATACTCAATCACTATTATGAGACATGTATTTTGTTATTGTAGGTTGATTATTCTTCAACATACAGTGTTGGCATAATATTACTGTCTTGGTTTACTAATAATACAAACTACAGGGTGTTTCAAAACATATTTTTATACCTTTTTGTAGGTTTGCTACTTTTCTGTGTTTGATTGATTATTGATTGATTATTTATTGATTATTGATTGACAATTGATTAATATAACCAGGTATGCTGTTACATATATTATACGCATGATATTACGTTTAAATTCATTAGAAAAAAAGAACTTGGATGAACTATTAAGTTTAAATTAATAATTGCAAATTCTACTTTTGCCAAGCTTTTCAAGGATGCTGTTACGGGACACTGTACGTTTATGAATTAAGAATGCGCAAATGTGGAAAGGTAGATGAGCTTGGCCCTTTTTTAGATGTAATTTCTTTTGAGTGTGTACGGTTTGGCTGTATTTTTACAAGTTTGTGTTATGTGTGTTAAAAGTAATGTCAAACGAGAAGTTGAAAAGATTTCTAGAATGAAGGACCTACCTAAAGCAGGAACTCTTAGGTCTAGGCCTATCCAGTGACAGCCGAATGAAAAACTTTTTGTAGATGTCTGTCTGTGTAGTTTTTTTGCAAGGATGGTATTGAAGCGATCTCTCATTGGTCATTTACATTTTAACAATGATGCCAACTGTTAGAGCAATTGTTGATGTTACAAATGTTTTTATTCATCTAATAACTTTTAAAATAATAATTTTTGCCTTGAATATTATTAAACATCATTGAGCGAGCGTCTCCACTTGACTCTTATGGCTCGAATGTCTGTTTTTTTTTTTTTTTTTTTTACTGCTTCGATACAGGTCGCACCGTTTCTCTGATCGACCTGAAATTTTGCACACATGTACATACCACCTAGGCGGGTTGCTGTATAGTTTTGTGGCAAAATCGTTCAAAAAGTTAAAAAGTTACATTAAAGTTAATCGAAAGTTTTTTTTTCAAACTAAACGGCGACAAAATCTGAGGTGGCCAAATCATTTAGAATGTCCGTCCGATCACGAATATGTTATTTTTATTTTGATCCGATAAGTAGTGTAGATGGAAATTACATTATAACAAAGTCCCGTTACCATGGCAACGGAAAGTCGCACAGCTTTTTTGGCTCATGATAGCGGTCGAACGGAGGCTCGGATCGAGTTGAAATTTTGACCATCCGCAAGTTTCGTTCTCGATTGAATGCCATTAGTTTTGTGGCAAAATCGTTCAAAAAGTTATAAAGTTACATTAAAGTTAATCTAAAGTTTTTTTTTAAAACTTAACGGCGACAAAATCTGAGGTAGCCAAATCATTTAGAATGTCCGTCCGGTCACGAATATGTTAATTTTATTTTGATCCGATAAGTAGTGTAGATAGAAATTACATTTTAACAAAAGTAACGTTACCATGGCAACGAAAAGTCGCACAAGAATTCTGGTCACTATGTACTGCCACCTAGAAGTAATCAAGAGTTAAAATAGTTTTCCCAAAGAAATAATGTCAAGGTCCTCTAGATGGCAGTGGATTTTATCCATTCTCTCCTATTTTACAAATTTTCAGCTAATTGGTCTAGACCTTAAAGACTTATTGGTATGTAACATTATGGGAATGTCGTACTCGGGTCGTGTTGCACGTACCGGTGCTCGCTTACTGCTTCGATACAGGTCGCACCGTTTCTCCGATCGACCTGAAATTTTGCACACATGTACATACCACCTAGGCGGGTTGCTGTATAGTTTTTGAACAAAATCCGATAGTTGGTTATAAAAAATAAAAAATAAAAAATAAAAATAAAAATGTACCGATCGTTATGAAATTTTGCAGGGTCAATAAGTACAACATTCTCTACTATTTTCCAAATTTTCAGCTAAATCGGTCAAGACCTTAAAGACTTATTGGTAATCATAATTCGAAAAATGATGTTAAAAAATGAAGGAGGCAGTGAAGATACAAAGATACACTTTAGAAGGCATGACGTGAATTAGTACAATGCAAAGATGTTGGAATAGTATATAGTGTACAATGTCAATACCAGTTAGGCCTTCACTGTGTGGGTAAGCCTTATGGGAATGTCGTACTCGGGTCATGTTGCACGTACCGGTGCTCGCTCAACAACGCGTCCAACTGAGCGTTTTCCTAATATATTTATATGTCGTCTATTAGATAAGAAGAAGGCTTTCAATTAAGCAAAAAAATAAGTGTGGTCCACATGTGAAATGGCCGCCGAGAAGTGTCAAAAGGTCATTCAAAGTTGTGTGAATTCAATTAGAATTTAATTTTTTTTTCTTTAAAAGTCAAAACAGTGAGATCAAAACATTTATTTTTTGATTAATGCTAAAAAATCTAAAATCTAAAAAATGTGAGATTTTGATAAATGATGATTGATAAAGTGTTTTATGATGTGTTTGTTTGATGATGATGATTATGATGATGATGATAAATGAGCCGATGACGACTTTTGACGACGCCGCGACGACGACGACGACGCCCCAAACGATGATAAATTATTTTTAATTATTATAAATTGGATTTTGAAAAACGAGAAAAAAAACATTAACTGATGTAACAAATGATCTTGATTCATGGTTTTGAAGAGAAATTTTGGGGGCCCTTAAAATAATACATTTAAAATTAGATAAAAAAACATTGGTCCCAAAAGTGCTTTTTTACGTTAAAAAACCATTTAAACTAGGAAAACGTTTAAAGTCCCGTCGCGTTGTTGAGCAGCCCCGGGTTTAAGTGCAACACGAGGGGGGGGGGGAAAAAAGTAGGGACTTCCCAAATGTAACAACCAACATGGCTTTACCTTCAAAATACTTAAAGGGCCCCTTGCCCCCCTAGATGTTCGTCGGGGGCTAACGAGGACCCCACGACGAGCATCTAGGAGGCGGGACTTGAAGAAAAAAAATTTTCAATGTTAAATTTTCACACCCTCCTTGTTTTTTAACAACATCATTTTTCGAATTATGATTACCAATAAGTTTTTTAAGGGGTCTTGACCGATTTTTAGCTAAAAATTTTTTAAAATAAAGAAAAGAAGGGTTGTACTTTTGACCCTTCAAATTTCAAAACGCTGGGAAACCATTTTTATTTTTTTTTTTTATTTATTATTTTTTTTTTTTATAACCAACGACCCGATTTTTTTAAAAAACTAACGGGCAACCCCCCTGGGGTGGTATTCCCAGTGTAAAAAATTTTCAGGTCGATCAGAAAAAACGGGGGCGCCCTGTATGGGAACCCGTAACAAAAAAAAAAAAAAAACCCAAAAAAAACCCAGACATTCGAGCCATAAGAGTCAAGTGGAGACGCTCGCTACGCTCGCTCAATAACTTTCGTGTTTTAATTTAAAGTGAAATAGATCTTCAAGAAGAGAGCAATTGTTTTGAAATTGAGGTTTACAACCCCCGTTATTAAAAAATTTAGGGGGGGGAGAAGAGGGGGGGGAATTGGAAATATTTGTTTCAAATGTTATTACTTTTCGAATGTGATAATACGTCTTTTTGTGAACTTTAAAGGGATTTATCGGCAAATTAATTTTAGAAAATAAATTTTAAATACCCTTTTGCTGGCTCTATGGGCACCAAATTGATTTTTTTTAGGAAATTAAAAAATTATTGGGGCGGGTTTTGAAGAAAAAATACGCAGTGCCCCTTTTGGGGGATTAAATATTGACTTTCTCAAGAAACGTATAACGTAGTTCAATTATACGGGGCCCGGGTTTTGCTGAAAGGGGTTTTCCTTCCCTTGTATTACAGACCCTACGCGGGAAAAATCTTTAAATGGTGGGTTAACAGTCGTGTATTGCCCAGGGTTTTTTAAACGAGGCATCGAGGTAACATACGAAAGGCTGTTTTTAGAAAAAAGCAGTGACCTTTACAGGAAAAAACCGCATCATACGTGTAGGAGAAAAAAGGGTTGATGATTCCGGGGAAAAAAAATTTAACCAAAAAACAAATTTTTTGTGAGAAAATACTGCTAACCCAATTTAATCAGTCCCTTTGGCAAGAAGTAATACCCGAGTAATAATTGTTTGCCAGTTGCACGATGCTGTATATAATGAATTAAAAAACGGCATATGAAAAGGCATTTTTGGGGGGGGATGAGCGAAGCAAAAGACTTCAATTTCCCCGCCCCCAAAAAAAATTTAGCTCGGGTTTTTTTTTGGGTTTTTTTGGGTTTTTTTGTTTTTTTTTTTTCGTTTTTCTGTCTGTTTGTTCGCCTCAAACCGGGCAAACGGCAGAGGGGTCTTGATAAAAAATTTGACACGCCCTTCGTTTTCTCTAAAATTGGGATTTTCCCCCTTTTTGGGTACAATCGAAGAAATATTTCTAAATAAATATCGTACTTTTACGTTTTTTTTCGTTTTTTTAGTGCGATATTTTCGTGCCTTTTGGGGCCCAAATCTGATCAAACGGGTGGGGCTAAAAACGTTCATTTTTTCACATGGACATTAAGGTTAGGGTAAATGTATTGCTTTCTGAAAAAAAAAAGTTAAAAAAAAAAAATTTACCCAAATCGAGAGAAAATAAAGTTTTAAAAATATACTTTTTTTGTTTTTTTTGTGCGATATTTTCGTGCCTTTTTGGGGGCCCAATTCTGCCCAAACGGGGGGGCTACAACTTTTCATATTATCCCATGGACTTTAAAGGGTTTGGTGTGTAGTCCCTTTTTTGAAAAAAAATGTTAAAAAATTTTAAGCTAGAATCCATGGGAAATTAGTTTTTAATGTAAGATTTTTCCCCCGTTAAATAATAAAAAATTTAAACCCAAAAAAACAATAGAAACTTGACAACAATCACCTACAATGCGTCGGCAGAAAAACAAAGAAAATTTTGGGGGGCCCCCCAAAAGTAAAGATATCCCACGCAAACAAAAAAATTTTAAAAAAGCTCATCCATCAACGCGGGGGGACTTTAGGGGTTTTCCTAGTTTTTAAAAAAATTTAAGGAGCGAAGCGAAGGGCCAATTTCACTGAAACCCCCCCAAAAAAAAGCTCGGGTGTTTTTTTTTTTTGTTTAAATTTTTTTTTTTTTTTTTTTTTGGGGGGGGGGGGTTTTTTTTTTTTTGTCCCGTTTGTTTTTTCTCTTACCGGGAAAAAAGGCTAGGGGATCTTGATGCAAATTTTAGGGCCAAACCTTTTAAAAACCCCGAACTTAAGGGGGTATTTTTTTTTGGGCCAATCAAAGAAATATTTCTCATGAATATTTGTACTTTTTTCGAAATTTTTTCGATTTTTTGTGGGGATATTTTTTTTGACATTTTTTGGCCCATTTTGGGCCAAACGGGGGGGTTACAAAAGTTCATTTTTACAGGGGCATTAAGGGAATGGTGATTTTTGCTTTTGAAAGAAAAAATTTAAAAAGTTTTGCCAGAATCCCCAGAAAAAAGGTTTTAATATGAATTTTTTAGGTTTTTGATAAAAAAATTAAAAATTTCCCAAAAAAACTTGGGCAAAAATTACCTACCCGGGATTCAAAAAGCCCTTTCAAAGGGAAAAGGGGGCCTACGCAAACTAAAAAATTACCAAAAAACTCATCCCTCCCAAAGCGGCGGGGGCTTAAGCGTTTTCCTAGGGGGAATTAAAAGTCGAAAAAAAATAAAGGTGGATAAGCAAAGACCTTTTAGAGTTAAAAAGAAAAAAGACAAAATTTTTTCGAAAAGGGGAAAAAATGCAAAAAAAATTAAGTTTTAAAAAATATTTTTAGACATGAGTATAATTTTTTCAGAAATCAAGTAAAGAAAATACGTGCTGCAAAAAATTTAATATTATAAGAATTTTAATTTGACGAAAATAAACATAATACCCCAAAAAAACATTACAGTCAATTAATGAAAATTTTAGGTAACCCGAAAAAAAGAAAAACCGGGATGCAGCTATTAGGCCCATTCCCGGGGGAAACCCAAAAGTAAAACTGTAATGCGAAATAAATTTTCTAATCGTTTAAATTTATGAGGTTTTATTAAAAATATACAAAAAACTTTGAAATCAGTGGGTACGTAAAAGAGTTTGGAAACGGATAGGGACAATCACCCAACCCCCAAACTATGTGCCCTACCCCAATCGATGAAGTAGCGGTTAAGGAAATTATCAGCAGCATGAGTACAAATAAAACAAGCAGGCCCTTGACGGTTTTTCGATTTAAAAACCTGAAAAAATTTTTTAATGAGATTTAAACCCGGTAATTGGCGTTTAAATTTAAATTTTTCTCTAACCCAGGGGGTGTGCCGGAAAAACTGAAGACCCCAATTTTTAGGGCCCCTATTTTAAAAAAAAGGGAAATCACCTTTAATACTCTAATACGACCCAAAAGCCATTTTTCCAAATGTTGAAAAGATAATGGGGAAAAAATTTGCCAAATTTCAAAGTTTGCAAAAAATTTTGAAAATTTTAAAATTATCAATAAAATTTAAAACGGATTTCAAAAGGGGAAAAAATTCTTCCGACTGTTTGTAAAATTGCGATTTTTTCAACCCCCAAGCTTAACAAAAACTATCACATGTTGTGTAAGGGTTTTTCGAAATTTTACTAAAGCCCCTTGGTCGCTGAATTCCCCAAAAAAAATTTGGGTTTCTTTGGACCCCAATTTACTAAAAATCCCCTTTTTTCATGGTTTGAAATTTGAAAAATTTTTTTCAAAAAGAAAAAAATTTTTACGAGATGTAGTGTGAGAGTGGGGAAACCAGGGGTATGTCAAAAGGGTACTGCAGGGATCTATTTTGGGGCCCGGGTTTTTATTTTAAAAATTTTTAAAAGTATGGGACATTACATAAGTAAATGTTTTTTTCTTTTTTTTTGCGATGAGTGAAAGACTCAGCATTGGGAGCAATTTACCCAAAAAAAATAAAAATTGCTGAAATATATTTACGGAAGATTTTATTAAAATTTTAAGATGGACACATGATGGAAAGGGCCTTTTCATTAACTCTGCGCCCCCCGATTGTGCATATTTTTCACCTCACAATGTCGACCATAAAGATAAAAATAAATATTATAAAAATCATTCCTCCCGATTGTTTTTCATGATTCTGTTCCTCATATGGATGGTATCATCATAAAAATGTAATTGTGTTAAAAAATTGTTTTTCGTCATGAATATTTGGGGTGGGTGATAGACCCAAAATTTTTTTGGGATGTTCACATAGAAAGGGTTTAGTTGACGGCTTAGATTAGTGGGTTTATCAGATTTTTAAAATAAAGGGGTCGCCCGAATAGCGTAGACTGGAAAAACAGACCCCCCCTCGGTATAAAAAGGGCTTCCAAGGATAAAACCCCGTCAAAAAAAAGGAACATTGAACTGTAATTTTGAGTTTTACGTTTAAACCAGTCTACGTTTTTTCCCGGGCTCCCTTATTCCAGTCTACGTTATTTCCCGGGCTACGTTATTCCCCGGGCTACGTTTTTTTCCGGTCTACGTTTTTCCATTTTCGTTTTTTTCCCGGGCTACGTTATTCGGTCTACGTTATTCCCGGTTTTACTTAATTTCCCTTTTACGTTTTTCCCACGCTATTCAGCGGCCCCCCTAAAAAATAAATTAATTAAAATCCGTTTCCCGGGGTTTTGATCCCGAAACGGGCCCTTTCTATGCGTATAGTTTTTAAGTAATATTTTTTTATTTCTGATTTTATGACAGGTATTTTATCTATATGACGTTTGATGACGGGAAATTTTACTGAAAATTGGGAGGTGTTAAAAAAAAAATGGTTTTTTTTTCCATTTGCTGTAAAAATTTGGGAAAATGTAACTTCCTCTTGATCTCCAAACTCGTGACCCCCGGGGCCATCGTAGGAAATTTATATAATCTATCAAAGTAGAATTTTAAAAAGAAATTTAAAAATGTATAGGTATGTAAAGGGTTTAAAAAGGGGAACCTAACAGACCGTTTTTAAAAACTTCAAAAAACCCCCCCAAAAAAGTTAGGAGAACAAGGTGATGATTCCGAGGAAACAATAACAATAAACAAATGTTTGAATGAGAAAATACTGCTAACCCAATTTAAGTCAGTACAGTGGCAAGAAGTAATATCGAGTAATAATTGTTGCCAGTTGCACGATGCTGTATATAATGAATTCAAAACGGCATATGAGAAGGCGACTTTTTGGATGAGCGAAGCGAAGACTTCAATTTCACCGACCCCCCAAAAAATTTAGCTCGGGTGTTTTTTTGTTTTTTTGTTTTTTTTTTGTTTTTTTTCGTTTTTCTGTCTGTTTGTTCGCTCTCTACCGGGCAAACGGCAGATGCGATCTTGATAAAAAATTTTGACACGACCTTCGTTTCTCTGAACTTAGATTTGCCACGTTTTTGGTACAATCGAAGAAATATTTCTCAAAAAATATCGTACTTTTCGATTTTTTTCGTTTTTTAGTGCGATATTTTCGTGCCATTTTGGCCAATTCTGATCCAACGGGTGGGGCTACAACGTTCATATTTCACATGGACATTAAGGTTATGGGATGTATTGCTTTCTGAAAGAAAAAGTTGAAAAGTTAGCCAGAATCGAGAGAAATAAAGCTTTTAATATACTTTTTTTTGACTTTTGTGCGATATTTTCGTGCCATTTGGGCCAATTCTGACCAAACGGGTGGGGCTAAACGTTCATATTATACATGGACATTAAGGTTATGGTGATGTAGTACCTTTTGAAGGCATTAAGGTTATGGTGTAGCTAGAACCATAAAGAAAATAGCTTTTAATGTAAGATTTTTACGTTAAATAATAACAAATTAACAAGAAACAATAGAAACTTGACAACAATCACCTACAATGCGTCGGCAGAAAAACAAAGCACTTGCAAAAGTAAAGATATCCCACGCAAACTAAAAACTTTAAAAAAGCTCATCCATCAACGCGGCGGGACTTTAGCGTTTTCCTAGTTATACAAATAATTGAATGGAGCGAAGCGAAGACTTCAATTTCACTGACCCCCAAAAAATTTAGCTCGGGTGTTTTTTTGTTTGTTTAATTTTTTTTTTTGTTTTTTTTGTTTTTTTTTGTTTTTTTGTCTGTTTGTTTGCTCTCTACCGGGAAAACGGCATATGCGATCTTGATGCAAATTTGAGGGCACCTTTGAAATCCCTGAACTTAGAGGTGTATTGTTTTTGGGTACAATCAAAGAAATATTTCTCATGAATATCGTACTTTTACGATTTTTTTCGATTTTTTGTGCGATATTTTTGTGACATTTGGGCCGATTCTGACCAAACGGGTGGGGTTACAACGTTCATATTTTACATGGACATTAAGGTAATGGTGATGTATTGCTTTTTGAAAGAAAAAGTTGAAAAAGTTAGCCAGAATCCCTAGAATAAAGGTTTTAATATGAGTTTTTTTAGGTTTATGATAACAATTAACAAGTACCAATAGAAACTTGACAAAAATTACCTACAATGCATTCAAAAAGCACTTGCAAAGGAAAAGTGGTCCTACGCAAACTAAAAACTTACCAAAAAAGCTCATCCATCAACGCGGCGGGACTTAAGCGTTTTCCTAGTAAAGTTAAATGTCGAAATAATAAGAGGTGGATAAGCAATGACCTTTTAGAGTTAACAAAGAAAAGAGACAAATTGTTTCGAAAGTGGAAAAACTGCAAGAAATTATATGTTTTAAAAGATATTTATAGACATGAGTATAATTGTTTCAGAAATCAAGTAAAGAAAATACGTGCTGCAAAAATTCAATATTATAAGAATTTAATCGACGAAAATAAACATAATACCAAAGACACATGACAGTCAATTAATGAAATTATAGGTAAGCAGAAAAAAGAGTCTGTGGATGCAGCTATTAGCCGATTCCTGGGGAAAACAGAGAGTAAAACTGTAATCGCGAATAAATTTGCTAAATCGTTTATTGATGAGGTTGATAAGAATATACACAACTGTGAAGTGCAGTGTGTACGTAACGAGTTTGGAAACGATGATAGGTACAATCACCAACCCCAATCTATGTGCATACCTCCAATCGATGAAGTAGCGGTTAAGGAAATTATCAGCAGCATGAGTACAAATAAGCAAGCAGGCATTGACGGTATACGAGTTAAAGACCTGAAAAATATTTCTAATGAGATAAGCCCGGTAATTGCGCGTTTAATTAACTTGTCTCTAACCGAGGGGGTGGTGCCGGAAAATCTGAAGACCTCAATTGTTAGACCCATATTTTATAAAAAGGGAAATCACCTTGAATACTCTAACTACAGACCAATAGCCATTTTGCCAAGTGTTGAAAAGATAATGGAAAGATATTTGCCAATTGCAATGTTTAGCAAAATATTTAGAAAAATTTAATATTATCAATAAAAATCAATACGGATTTCAAAAGGGAAAAAGTTCTTCCGACTTGTTTGTAAAATTGGCAGATTTTGTCAACTCCAAGCTTAACAAAAACTATCACATGTTGTGTATGTTTATCGATTTCACTAAAGCCTTTGATACGCTGAATCACAAAAAAATATTGGTTGCTTTGGACCGAATTGACATAAGAGATCCTCTTTTGTCATGGTTTGAACTTTGAAAATTATTTTTCAAATAGAAAAATTATTATGCGAGTATGAGAGTGTGAGAGTGAAGCCAGAGTATGCTCAACAGGTGTACTGCAGGGATCTATTTTAGGGCCGGTTTTGTATTTAATATATGTAAACTGTATGTAACATTACATAAGTAAATGTTTTTCTCTTTTCTTTGCTGATGAGTGATGACTCAGCATTGGTAGCAATTCACAAAAACATAAAAGTTGCTGAAATATATTTACAGGAAGATTTTATTAAAATGTTAAGATGGACACATGATGAAGGCCTTATCATTAACTCTGCGAAAACAAAGATTGTGCATATTTCCTCACCTCACAATGTCGACCATAATGCTAACATAAATATTATAACTCATTCCTCTGATTGTTTGCATGATTCTGTTCATCATATGGATGGTATCATCATAAACTGTAATTGTGTAAATAAAATCTGTTTACAGTCATGAATATTTGGGGGTGGTGATAGACCAAAATTTTAGCTGGGATGTTCACATAGAAGGATTGAGTTGACGGCTTAGATTATGTGTTCATCAGATTTATAAACTAAAGGGGTCGCCTGAATAGCGTAGACTGGAAAAACGTAGACTCCCTCGTGTATAAAGGTCTTCCAAGGATACACGCGTCAAAATAAAATGGAACACTTGAACTGTAATATGAGTCTACGTTAATCCAGTCTACGTTATTCCGGTCTACGTTATTCCAGTCTACGTTATTCCGGTCTACGTTATTCCGGTCTACGTTATTCTACGCTATTCAGCGGCCCCCATAAAAACTAAGTAGTAACTCCGTCCGGGTTGTGATCAGAAACTGTCCGTTTCTATGCGTATAGTTTCAAGATAATATTTTCTTTATTTCTGATTTTATGACAGATATTTTATCTATATGACGTAGATGATCGGGAATTCTACTGAATATTGCAGGTGTTAAGTAAAAAATGGTTCTTTTTCCATATTTGCTGTAAAACTTTGGTAAAATGTAACTTCCTCTTGATCTCCACCTCGTGACCCCGCCGCCATCGTACGGAACTTCATATAATCTATCAAAGTAGAATTTTAAAATGAATTATACATGTATAGGTATGCTAAAGGTAGTACATAACAGAAGTTTAACTTCATGGTTATACTATTGTAGTTCGCATTGTTTTGTAAAAATTTCCAGCTACGTCGGGTCGGGTTGAATGGTTTTCTGCACACTAGAGCAAGAAACTACTTTGTGCCGAGGTTGTAGGACTAAGCGTTTCTTCAGCTTATCCTGTTCCTGCCTCTCCACCAATTAAATAAATAGAATTTTTTTAAATCGTGTTTTGAGTCCACCCAACTCAGTCACATAACAGATTTTCAGATGGGGAAATTACATTTAAAGACGACCAAGCCAACCCTGTAGGCGCCAACACCATCGACGAGTGATCAATGACCAACTATAGAGACCGGCATATTTAAGGCCGATCAATCAAGCTGGACACGATTCCACCCGTGGACAGCGCCAGAATCAACTAGGCTAATTCGGGAAAACCTAATAGTCCAAGAGCTCGCAACATAAAGTCTCCCCTCATAGGGTACATATGGTTTGACCATTGGAATAGAAGCGGAAATTCATGTCATTTTCAAAAATGCGCGTCTTACAAGTCAACGTTGGGGCGTTTACCCGTCAGATGCCCCCAAAGTGGGCCCCAAAAAAGGTCAAATCTGCCCCTATTAAGTATACATGATTGAAACATAAGAAAAATTATAGAAGAAGTTAGCCCAAAAATGAATATCACTCGTCAGACGGGCTGCGATGGGCCGTTGACCCGTCAGACGCCCCCAAAGTGGGCCCCAAAAAAGGTCAACTCTGCCCTCATAAGGTATACATAATTCAAACATACGTCATTTTATAGGGAACATTACTAGAAAAACGAATATCACTCGTCAGACGGGCTACGTTGGGTCGTTGACCCGTCAGATGCCCCCAAAGTGCCCCCCCCAAAAAAGTCAAATCTGCCCTCAATAAGAAAACATGATTAAATAATACGGCATTTTATAGAAAAATTTACCACGGAAAAGAATATCACTCGTCAGACTGGCTGTGTGGGGCCCTTACCCGCCACTTGCCCCCCCCCCCCCAAAAAAAAAGTTTAAAAAATGTTTTGTCTCGAATACTTACGAAATTATGTTGGATTCAATCGGATTTGTGTGATAATATGTAGTCATGATGTTTTCGCTTATTTTGGGTCATTGAGCACTGCAATTACCACTTTTTTTTATTTTTTTGGAATATCTAGAATCTAGATCGATGAATAAATCAGGAAGACATGTTATACTTCGTTTAATGGTAATTATATAATTAATAATGGTGTATGTATTGGGTATAGGGTTAGGGTTTAAACTGTAAAGAGTGTTTTAATTTAATTTTTTTTTTACAAATGAAGTGTTGTGTTTAATTTACTTGTCTTGTTACATGATACTATACGGATTCTGCCTATTAAGTATATCGCTTAAACTATTGCATATTGTATAACGATACAAGAAAATCATTGACAATCCATTAATTTTATCGCATAAGTAATCATATCATAGTAATCATAAGTTACGTAAATAATTAACATCATATGCTTACCTTTTAAGCAATAATCTTTAATATGTGTTGAATCATGTAAATAGTTTTTATAAGTTACAAACAATTGAGGGTTAGAATATATCAATTGGTATGTCTCCAAACATCAAAACTTCCATATATTCGTTATCACCGTATGTTTCAACTTTTTATCACAGTAATCTTCAGAAGTAATCATCATCATATCACAAGTAAGAATTTGTAATGTGTTAAATCATACAAGTAGTTTATATAAGTTACAAACAATTGAAGATTAGAATATATAAATTGGTTTGGTATAATTAACTTCAAATATCAAAACTTCTATCACATTCGTAATCACTGTACGCTTGTACGCTTTAACATTTTATTAGTAATCATCATCATATCATAACATACGTAATAATCTTTTACATGCGTTGAAACATGCAAATACTTTTCATAAGTTAAAAGACAATTGAGGATTAGAATAAATAAAAAACTGTTATCACATTTAATAATATTTACATCATGTACGCTGCTTCCGAAACATCTATGTCATCATCCTCATCGAAATCCTCTACTTCTAAATCGCATTGCATAATCTCATCAAGTGACAAAGGGTACAGATCATCCAGGAACCATCTTGGTCTGTATTTAACATCTCTCTCTCTCTCTCTCTCTCTCTCTCTCTCTCTCTCTCTCTCTCTCTCTCTCTCTCTCTCTCTCTCTCTCTCTCTCTCTCTCTCTCTCTCTCTCTCTCTAATGGATTTTTTTTTAAATTTCTGTCTATACAATAAAACCAAGGTGGCTAAGCTCGAGAAAACCAGGCTTTGACGCAGAGCGCAGAGGTAAAGTCTGGACTCTGGATCACTTGGAAGCTCTTTCGGTGGTCCTATCGGGTTGTGCTATGCACTAAAATGTTAAGAAATCATGTGAAATAAGGGGTATTTAGGCACATTTTCCAAATATTGCTCACTTTTCTTATTAACTGACCGTAAATATGACACCAAACTGTTAATTTGTAGTAATTTACCAATTTTGTGTAGGAGACAACTATTTGAAATCTCAAAATGTGCTTAGATAGCGACACACACTCATCCTTTCTGAACAGCCTCCCAAAAATGCAGATTTTTGGATAAAAATTTAAGGTAAATAACGGTACGTTCTGTATGTCAAATAAGCTGGATTTGACGATCAAGCGTGTTGTTAAAAGGGCATTGTAAAAAAAGATAGCCCGAGCTTGGCAAACAGTCTTAAGGGCAGATTCGACATCTTTGGGGGCCAACTTTGGAGGTTACCTAACGGGTCAAAGCCCCAACGCAGCTCGTCTGACGATTGATATTCGTTTTCCTGGTAATTTTCCCTATAAAATGACGTAGGCCTATGTTTGAATCATGTATACCTTATGATGGCAGAGTTGACCTTTTTTGGGGCCCACTTTGGGGGCGTCTGACGGGTCAACGGCCCATCGCAGCCCGTCTGACGAGTGAAATTCATTTTTGGGCTAACTTCTTCGATATTTTTTCTTATGTTTCAATCATGTATACTTAATAGGGGCAGATTTGACCTTTTTTGGGGGGGCCACTTTGGGGGCATCTGACGGGTCAACGGCCCAACGGAGACCGTCTGACGAGTGATATTCGTTTTTCTAGTAATTTTCCCTATAAAATGACGTATGTTTGAATCATGTATACCTTATGAGGGCAGAGTTGACCTTTTTTGGGGCCCACTTTGGGGGCGTCTGACGGGTCAACGGTCCATCGCAGCCCGTCTGACGAAAGATATTCATTTTTGGGCTAACTTCTTCTATAATTTTGCTTATGTTTCAATCATGTATACTTAATAGGGGCAGATTTGACCTTTTTTGGGGCCCACTTTGGGGGCGTCTGACGGGTAAACGCCCCAACGTTGACTTGTAAGACGCGCATTTTTGAAAATGACTTGAATTAACGCTTCAATTCCAATGGTCAAACCATATGTACCCTATGAGGGGAGACTTTATGTTGCGAGCTCTCGGTCTATAAGAATGTATTATGTGCCTCGTTGCTACGACGACTCCAAAGTCACTGTGACTGTTAACACATTTCTAAGCAAAGACCTGATGACCACAAGACAAACGAGCCTATCTGACCTTTCTTCCCTCAGCTTTACTCCGACTTTCTTAAACTAGGAAAACGCTCAGTTGGACGCGTTGTTGAGCGAGCACCGGTACGTGCAACACGACCCGAGTACGACATTCCCATAACGTTACATACCAATAAGTCTTTAAGGTCTCGACCGATTTAGCTGAAAATTTGTAAAATAGGAGAGAATGGATAAAATCCACCGCCATCTAGAGGACCTTGACATCATTTCTTTGGGAAAACTATTTTACTCTTGATTTCTTCTAGGTGGCAGTACATAGTGACCAGAATTCTTGTGCGACTTTTCGTTGCCATGGTAACGTTTCTTTTGTTAAAATGTAATTTCTATCTACACTACTTATCGGATGAAAATAAAAATAACATATTCGTGATCGGACGGACATTCTAAATGATTTGGCCACCTCAGATTTTGTCGCCGTTTAGTTTTAAAAAAAAACTTTCGATTAACTTTAATGTAACTTTTTAACTTTTTGAGCGATTTTGCCACAAAACTATACAGCAACCCGCCTAGGTGGTATGTACATGTGTGCAAAATTTCAGGTCGATCAGAGAAACGGTGCGACCTGTATCGAAGCAGTAACAGAAAAAAAAACAAAAAAAAAACAGACATTTGAGCCATAAGAGTCAAGTGGAGACGCTCGCTACGCTCGCTCAAATAACTTAGAATCTAGCTAATAATAATAATTATTATGTTGTTGCTTTCAGTTGGTTCTCTCGAGTTCAAAGAGCACAGACAAGGCTCGATTCTACTCGTTACTTCACAACTTCCTGGGCCAAGGTCTAGCTAATATTATTATGTTGTGTGCTTTCAGTTGGTTCTCTCGAGCTCAAAGAGCACAGACAAGGCTCGATTCTACCGTTACTTACAACTTCCTGGGCAATTTAAATCACTACTCCAGCAATGGTAAATTATATTATTTTGAAAATTAAAAAACACTAACCTCAACCTAATGACAGGTAATAATGTTTGCTTGGTCACTTCGAAGGCAGCAGATTCGTTGCAGTACTGTAAGGCCTACATCCAGTCAGATCTATAATGCACCAACAATCCAGAAGTTAATTAGTAGTAGTGGGGCCTAGTTAGTTAACACAATATGTGTAATAGGGCTAATGATAAGAGCAAGGGGGAAAATCCTGGGATTTTTAACTTAAAGATAACATATTGTATTATAAATGGTTTAACGGATAATATATAATTATATGTTGTATTGCGATGGTCCATTCGTATTTTTAGAAACCTCTTGTATAGTTAGTATAGGTTATATTTGAGATGGTTTGTTGATGTTTTGTTAATTTTTAATTTATATAAATTATAAACAATTATTTAGTGTTATGCTGTGTCGTAAGGCAACAGCGTTGGCGGCTGACACCAAAAATTTTTATTAGTGAATATAGTTATGGTTCGGTGGCCCGGGTTCAGTCCCCGATCGAGTTAGATTAAGTAGTTTTTGAATTGTATTGCAGTATTTAATAGTTGATAATTGGATGAGTGAAGCGAAGACTTCAATTTCACAGATCCCCCAAAAAATTTAGCTCGGCTGTTTTTATTTTTTGTATGTTTGTTCGCACGATACCGGGCAAACGGCATATGCGATCTCGATGAAAATTTGAGGGGACCTTCGAAATCTCTGAACTTAGACGTGCCACGTTTTTGGGTACAATCGAAGAAATATTTCTTATGAATATCATACTTGTACGGTTTTTTTCGAGTTTTAGTGCGATATTTTCGTGACATTTGGGCCGCTTCTGACCAAACGGGTGGGGCTAGAAATTTTCATATTTCACATGGCATTAAGGTTATGGTGATGTTAGTACCTTTTGAAAAAAAAAAGTTGAAAAAGTTAGCCAGAGATCCATAGAAAAAAGATTTTAATATGAGTTTTTTTTAGGTTTAAAAATCACAATTATCAAGTAACAATAGAAACTTGACAACAATCACCTACAATGCATTCAAAAGCACTTGCAAAAGAAAGTGGTCCTTCGCAAACTAAAAACTTACAAAAAGCTCATCCATCAACGCGCGGGACTTAAGTTATAAAAAACGATGTCGGAAAAACCCACGAAGCGTGCTTATGCTTTAAAGTTACCTTCACCTTGTCTTCTTCGTTTTCACAAAAATAATGTAAAAAACGACGATTTGAATCAAAATAACATAATATCATCGTAAATAAAGACTGGCGATATGCGACACTAATGGGCAGTTATTTTATTTGTAAAAAAGCATTATGTACTGTGTTTTATGAAGTAATTTCATGTTCGTATCTATATTCTTTTGCTTTTTTTAAAGAAAATAAACATTTTGGGCCACGGTATCTTTATTCAAAGCAATAAGTTACATCAAAGACAAAAATTTTGTTCGGTAATAAAACTGATTAACAAGCTAATATTGAGAAAAGTGCGTGCGGGGGTTTAGTTTAACGTGGGATTACTGAAACATTTTTGTTTTTTCTCGGCCATTCATATTATACTAGGAAAACGCTAAAGTCCCGTCGCGTTGATGGATGAGCTTTTTTGTAAGTTTTTAGTTTGCGTGGGATCCATTTACTTACCAAGTGCCTTTTGAACGCATTGTTGGTGATTGTTGTCAAGTTTCTATTGTTACTTTTTTAATTGTCATTATAAACCTAAAAAAACTCATTTTAAAAACCTTTATTCTATGGATCTAACTAACTAACTTTTTCACTTTTTTCTTTAAAAAAGTAATACATCACCATAACCTTAACGTCCATGTGAAATATGAACGTTGTAGCCCCACCCGTTTGGTCAGAATCGGCCCAAACGTCACGAAAAAATCGCACTTAAAATCGAACAAAATCGTAAAAGTACGATTTTCATGAGAAATATTCCTTCGATTTGTACCCAAAAACGTGGCAAGTCTTCGTTCAGAGATTTCGAATGTGCTCTCCAATTTTCATCACGATCGCATATGCCGTTTGCCCGGTAGAGAGCAAACAAACGGACAGAGAGAGAAAAAAAACGAGCTAAATTTTTTGGGGGATCGGTGAAATTGAAGTCTTCGCTTCGCTCATCCAATTAATTCAAGGTGAAAAGTATGATTTCTCCAAATTAGTGAGCGAAGCTACCATATTATAAGCATCACTTTTCTGTTCGTCTGTACGTGTGTACCTGTCACGTCCCTCGATGAAAACCTAACACTAAGTCCGAAAGACATACATGCGGTTTTATTTTGTAAGCGTTATCCACTTGCCCTTCAACAAACATAATACAGATTGGTGTTTTGGTGACCCTGGTGGTAGGGTAGGAGTTTATGACCCGGCAACTACACCGTTACTGTTCGTGTAAACAGACAACGAACCCTTGCAGTGCTAAGCCTACCCGGCACCGCCACCAGAAAGATAAAACGCACTCAGAATCATTTTTATGTATGTCGATTTCGATTGATTTGTTGATTATGTAGCTTCTCTTCCTCTTTTTGGGTATACCTGAATCCGTGCTTGTAACTATTGATATGATGTACTAATGGTGTTTTCCAATGGCATAAGCGTTCAGTGAACACCCCTAAAACGTCACTGCTCTTTTCGAGTTGTGCTCCCAACGCTATATTCATTGGAAAACGGCAACAAGTTGAGAACAACCATGGCGTCCGCTGCAAGTAGGGTTATGTTAACGAGCGATTCCATTTCTGATATTATATTGAAAACCATTCATATGGGCGAAATAGCGTTAAAAAACTATACAACCGCTACCGAGGCCTAGTGTAGGGACAACGGTCGTCGCCCGCAGCCAAGCGCATGCGACTGCTTAGGCGACGACGAACTCGGGGCCCTGTATACAGCTACCCGAGTTGGGGGGGGTCAGCTATTTGCACACGTCGCCCCGAAAGAGTTACAATCTTAAAACGCGGTATATGACCTGATATGTTGTCCATGACCTACCAAAACAAAATCAACCCGATCTAATAACCCGTTCTGTGTTAAAAAAAAGTGTCTCAAAATCGTCGAAAACCTTCCGGCTGGCTAGCTACCTAATTTTCCGCGGAGCTATATTGAGCCCTACAGAGAAAACTGTAAATCTTAGAACAATTAAACTTGGACCACACTAAGATGTACCTCAGACGCAGTGCCTTTTGCTTTCAAAACCAAAATCGGGGGTTTACAGGGACCGGGAAAAATAAAAATTTGGATGATAATCAAAAAACGTAATTACTAAGGCGTGGTAGTTTGTACAAACCTGAAATGTTATATGCTCTTAAACCCTACAAATATCTAGCGTCCAAAACACAAGGGATAAATTTTGGGGAGGACCATGGGCCCAAAAATGACAAAAAAACAACGAACTTTAAAAAATGAATCAATTCAAAGAAAACGCTAGAACTAAAAAGTTTCAACGTGGAATCACATTGATCCTATTCTTTATCACTTTGAATATGGAAAGCAAAATTGGGTAACGGGGACCGGAGAAAAATCAAAATTATCAAAAGCTAGGTTATTCCGTACTCTTTTGGATAAGACGCTATACAGAGAAAACGTTCATCTTAGAACTTGAACCCTTTAAGTCACACTTAGTTTTCCCTCATGCGCAATCACTTTTAAATTCAAACCAAAACCGGGCAATACGGACCGGGGAAAATCAAAATGAAAATCAAAACGCGTAATAACTCAGGCGAAGTAATTTATTAAAGATTGAAATTAAACATGCTCTTAACCATTATAAATATCTAGCGCTTAAAAACACAAGGGGGCAAAAAAATCAAAATTATCAAAGGCTAGGTTATTTCCCTACTCTTATGGATAAGAAAGCTATACAGAGAAAAAGGTTTCATCTTAGAACTTTAAACCTTAAGTCACACTTAGATGTCCTCATGCGCAATCACTTTTGCTTTCAAAACCACAACCGGGCAATAGGACCGGGGGAAAAACAAAATGAAATCAAAACGCGTAATTACTCAGTCGTAGTAATTTGTACAAGCTTGATATTATACATGTCTTACCATTATAAATATCTAGCGCTTAAAATACAAGGGGCAAATTTTGGAGGGACCGTGGGCCCAAAAATGGGCAAAAAACAACTCTAAACTTAACAAATTGAATCAAAGTCCATTACACGCCTTGGTAGGAAACAAACAACAAAGAGATGTAATATCACTACGAAAACAAACATTTTGTAAAAAAAAAAAACGGCAGCCAAGCTTCTCCTTCAATGTCTTCGGCTGTGAATGCTGTGAGATATAGAAGTTGAGCCAAGCTTTTCATTCTTTCTCCCTATTTCCCCTTTTAAAAGAAAATAAAATCATTTCGCCTGTTGACGAGCGCCAAGCCAAAGATTTTGTGGTAAAAAAGTAAAATTTTAAAACTCGAAATCATAAAAAAAATGCTTGGTCATGAACCAATTTCAATGGCCAAGCCATTTTTTAAAAGTGATTTTGAGTTTAAAATATTTACTTTTTTACCACAAAAATCGTCAAGCGAACTAGGGAGATAGAATGAAAAACTTGGCTCAAATTCTATATCTCACAGCATTCACAGCCGAAAACTTTGAAGGAGAGCTTGGCTGCCGTTTTTTGTTTTTTTTTTTTTTCATTTTTTTTGTATTTGTGGGGTGTAGACTACACTGATAAAGTTTTCGTCGCCATGGAATACGAAACGGGAACGCAGTATTGGAAATCCCCTATTAGCTATATTGTGAAGACTAGCGCGTAAAATTGTTACAGTAACAACGATTCGCAATTATCACGACACGGAAAGGCAATAGACATTCAGTAAAGCATATTTAATGGAGAATCGTTTGTCCCGTCATAAAGAGAATGGTGCAATTGGAGGGAAAGTTATGCTATAAGGACCTCAGGCAGATAAGTAACATCCCCACAGCCAAAATATGCTACTATTCATTATTAAGTCATATAAAAGCTATGGAATTGATTTTGGGGGGACATCGATCCACATTAATAAGTTTTTTTTTATACAAAAAAAAACAATGTAAGCAATTTGTTCCTTGATCCCCAAACACTGTAAACCTTTTTTATACGCCACAAATCCTTACCATTTCATGTTTATACATTTCAAAACAATATTGTAATTAAAAAAATATTCACACTTCTCAGTAAAAGCAAATGTCCTTGATCACGACACACGTAAAAAAATCAACCTACAGCTAAACTCATATCACACAAAACTTGGACAAGTTAACTCAATAAATCTCTTTATAACCTCTTCCGGAATCCATTAAAACATTTCAAGCTATGACCGTTTCAAACATAAAATAAAACAAATTTTAATTCTAAAAGCCTACTATTATCTTTTTGAATTACTTTAATGATACACTAACAGAAATTCCGTTATCACTTGATATTATTGATTGACTATAATATAAAAAAATGAACCTTATTTTTTTTATTTTTCAAAAAATTATTATTATTTACAATGTATGATATAATATGCAATTTCTATGGTCTTGTTGTTAGCGTATCTGCTTCCAATGCAGAAGGTTTCCCGGGTTCGATCCCGCCAAAATCAGAAGTTTTTTAACTTCTGATGGGGACTGAAGTCCATCAGTTCATGGTTTAGGAATTTGTAAAAAAGGGGACTTTGGAGCCGTCCTAGCAAAGAAGCACATAATAAATTCAGAGTTGTTCTGAATCGGCCCTTTTTGATTCTGGCGTTGATTCGCGTGTGTTCGCACTGTCCATACCACTGATTGCTTATTTATTACAAATATTTATCTTTGGTGGTTATCGTTCACTCGTCGATTGCGTCGGGGCCTACTGGTTGGCTTGGACGCCCTTTTATTTACTGTCCCCCACTGAAAATCAGTTATATAACTGAGTGGGTGGACTCAAAATACAATTAATTTCTTTATTATTTATTTATTTATATTAGTATTAGTAACATTTATTTTATTTACCTAAAAGGGCACATACACTAAAAATTGTGTTGTTTGTTTTATAAAATTACAGTTTGTCCTAATAATAAATTTAAAAAAATTGAAAAATTTAAAGGCTATTCAACCGCGTTTTTCTATTTTCCAAAATATGCTACCTAGTCAAAACATAGTGAATGGCTTTAAAACCTGGCTGTTTTAGAAAATCAAAAATATTTTTTTCAAATTTTTCTGATCCAGTACACGGCCAATATAGCCACCTCAAAATAATTTCCAGCTTCAATTCGCCAAAGCACACCATTCAAAGTAGGGTGTTGTGTTTTTGTGACATTAATTTTCAACTGTTTTTCTATAGACTGACCGAGAGAATTTTTTTTTAACAATTGCCTATCTTGCGAATGTTTTCGTTTGGCGGTATTTTTTGCCGATTTGTATCGCCAAACAAAAAAATTCGCAGGAAAGACAATTGATCAAAAGAGTCTTTTTTCTCTCAGTCAGCCTATAGAAAAGCAGTTGAAAATTATTGTCACAAAAACACAACACCCTACGTTGAATGATGTGCCTTGGCGAATTGAAGTTTGAAATTATTTTGAGATGGCTATATTGGCCGTGTACCGGATCAGAAAAATTTAAAAAAAATATTTTTGACTTTCTAAAATAGCCAGGTTTCAAAGCCATTAACTATGTTTTGACTTGGTAGCATATTTTTGAAAATAGAAAAACGCGGTCGAATAGCCTTAAATATTTACGAATTAAAAGCTAAGACAGACGTTAACCTCGGATAAATATTTCAGTATTTATTGTGCGCTATTAATTGTTGTAAAATGCATTCTAGAGCAGTGGTCTTCAACCTTTTGTGACCCACGACCCACTGCCCAAAGGGAAAAGGGATTGGAGTAACGAAACAATGGGGGGTGTGGGGGGATGCCCCCACCAACAGCGCCGCAGGCGATTTTTTTTTTTAATACGTGTTTTTGACGTGGTTTTTAGTGTTTTAGAATATGTTACGACTTACGGGAGACACACATTAATGAATATAATTCCAAATGATTCCAAAACGTTATTACGTAAAAGTAGGCCTACCTGTTTTTAATGCGAAACTTGATACGATGTTGGGAATATCAGCAAAGTGGAGATAGCTTTTTCTGATAATTCAGCATAGTCACTCGACGAAGTTAAATTAGCCCAAAACAGTTCCAGAGATGATTCATGAAATACAGTTTTCAGCCTATTATCGCATGAAAGTTCAATGAGTTGATTTCCAGACGAGTTTCTAAATTAAAAGTTGAAACATCTACTGAAAATGGGTTTTCGATCCACTCAAGGCATTTTCGTATGTCCTCGGGAAAATACAATTTAAACGCATTTAGTAGCTGTTTCCAAATGTTGTTGGATGACATCATCAATATCTTCGAATGTAATCGAAGTGTCTTCTTCCAAAAACTCACTCACGCTTGGGAACACGTCAGACTTTCCTGATGCCACCTTTGCTTTGAGAAGTCGTGAGTGTTTTCTGAAAAGTCTCAATCTTTTTTGCGTGGTCAAAAATTGAAAAGTTGTCCCCCTGCATTGACAGATTTAACTCATTTAGTAAGTTAAATATGTCAGCTAAGTAGGCTAACTTCAGAATCCATTTTGAGTCATGAAAGAACTCTGCATAAGGTGAGCGTTTATTATTCAACAATTGGAGCACCTCATGACGTAGTTCGAAAATTCGCTGAAGACACCTTCCCCTTGACAGCCAGCGCACCTCCGTGTGTAGTAGCAAAGCTTTATGCATAGAGCCCATTTCTGTACATAAGATGCCAAACAAACGCGAATTCAATGCATTGGCTTTGATATAATTTACTATTTTCACAGCTTCGGCAAGGACTTCGTTAAGCTCACTCGACATTCGTTTTGAAGCTAGAGCTTCGCGGTGCAAGATGCAGTGTGTCCAGGTAATATTCGGAACGATGTCTTTCAACAACTTTGCTAGTCCAACATGTTTTCCGGTCATGGCAGCTGCGCCATCCGTTGTTATTGCAACACAGTTTTGAATATTTATACTGTTTGTAGTACAAAAGTTCATTAATACTCGAAAAATATCTCGTCCGGTGGTAGTACTTTCTAATTTAGTGCTGAATAAGATATCCTCGTGAATTTTATTATTGTAACAATACCGTACGTATGATAGCAAAATAGCTTCATTGGCAATGTCAGTGCTCTCATCAAGCTGTAAAGAGAACTTGACTGCTGTTAACCGAGAAACAAGTTGATTTTTTAAGTCGTCACTTATGGCTGATACACGCCGTGCAACTGTAGTATCAGAGAGCGGAACTACTTTTAACTGGTTGGCCACTTTTTCACTCACCATTTCAGTACAAATGTCAATAGCGGCTGGTAAAATAAGCTCTTCTCCGACCGTGTACGGTTTCAAACATTTTGCTATTCTATACGAAACCAAAAAAGATGCTTTTAGTGCTGATTGTGACAGAGTGGAATAGTGTTTAATAACCTTTTTATGTTTATTTATCTCCACTTTTAACCGTTGAAAGTAATCTAAAGATTTTTCTTTTAAACTGGGATGTTTTGTTTCTAAATGTCTCTTTAGTTTTGATGGTTTTAAGCTTTCATTGGCCAGTAATTCTCCACAAATAACACATTGAGGCAAATCCAATCCATCTTTGTTAAAAGCACAAAAACCGAACTTCAGATAACTATCATCGTACTTTCGACCAGCACCTATTTTTGGCCTCTTACATTCAGATAGGCCTACAACCGTAGTTTGATTGAGTTCTGCAGCTGCAGTTGAAGTCGATGGAAACGGCACTTCCACAACTGCATTCAGTAAGGAAGTGTTTGTTGCGGTAGGTCTAGTTGGAGGTAGCAGCGGTGTCTTTCGAATCACAAACCTATCCATTTTTATAAAACACAGTATGGCTATGAGTATTGTTCGCAAAACACCTCACTACGCAAAATCATACGCTCTTACTCACGCAATCACGCCCGACAAACTTTGCAGAACTTGAGATATTGCGTGTACGCGCAAGGTGGACTCGCACTTGACTGCCGAAAATATCTGCAAGCATTTTTCACCACCCCTCCTACTCACCCTGGCCATAACGGGACTTTCCTTACCCCGTCCTGCCTTTGTGTGGTTCATTGACCTGTCCGGTTGTTAAGAATTCGGGTGAATTTTCTATTTGGTGTCGGCTGGGACGACCAACCAGTCTGTTCAGCTGTGCAGTAGGCCTACACTCTTCAAAAGATTGTCTATTTTCTTTGGTCGCTCAAACATCTGCAAACTCGGAAATAAATAATTTAAGGTTGTTTGTGGTACGCGGGCGGGTAATACCGTTTTGGGGGCTTTTGCTAAACCTATGAATATTTCACAGAACCAGATTCGGCGACCCAATTTAAAATGCCCCGCGACCCACTAGTGGGTCGCGACCCACCGGTTGAAGACCACTGTTCTAGAGGATCACTGCATCTTGCACTTGTATCATTGCACCATGCACTTGTATCACGCAACTTGCACTTGAATCACTGAACCTTGCACTTGAATCACTGCACCTTGCACTTGCATCACTGCACCTTGCACTTGCATCACTGCACCTTGCACTTGCATCACTGCACCTTGCACTTGTATCACTGCACCTTGCACTTGCATCACTGTACCTTGTACTTGCATCACTGCACCTTGTACTTGCATCACTGCACCTTGCACTTGTATCACTGCACCTTGTACTTGTATCACGCACCTTGCACTTGTATCACTGCACCTTGCACTTGTATCACTGCACCTTGCACTTGCATCACTGCACCTTGCACTTGCATCACTGCACCTTGCACTTGTATCACTGCACCTTGCACTTGCATCACTGCACCTTGCACTTGCATCACTGCACCTTGCACTTGTATCACTGCACCTTTGACTTGCATCACTGCACCTTGCACTTGTATCACTGCACCTTGCACTTGTATCACTGCACCTTGCACTTTCATCTCTACACCTTGCACTTGCATCACTGCACCTTGCACTTGTATCACTGCACCTTGCACTTGTATCACGCACCTTGCACTTGTATCACGCACCTTGCACAAGCATCACTGCACCTTGCACTTGCATCACTGCACCTTGCACTTGTATCACTGCACCTTACACTTGTATCCCGCACCTTGCACTTGCATCACTGCACCTTGCACTTGCATCACTGCACCTTGCACTGGCATCACTGCACCTTGCACTTGTATCACTGAACCTTGCACTTGCATCACTGCACCTTGCATTTGCATCACTGTACTCTTCACAACCACAAACCATGCACTATTTGCGTAATTTAGGCATGCATTTTACACATAAATTGATACGTGTAATTTTAGCAGTTAGATTGATTGATGAAGGTTGATTTATAATACTATTAAAATGAAATCGATAATTCGAATAGTTTGTATGATAATGATATATTTACCATACAATAGCTTTCCAACGGACCAATAATCAATATGTCCCCTACTGAAGATCACTTGTGTGACTGAGTTGGTAAACTCTAAAATAATAGTGTATTTATTTATTTAATGGAAATATTACTGGTTCTTCTGTTTGCCAGGTGACAGCTGGCGCTCCCATCGGCGAATAATACAACCAGCTTTTCACGTAAGCTTCATGGAAAAGTTTGTGTCAACATTCGCACGTGGCTCCAACGCTCTAGTGGAAACACTCAAGCCAAAGACACAATCGAATGGATTCAACGTCGCCACAATTATCAACGACGCAGTCATTGGGATACTTAAAGGTAACTGCTTCGAATACACCATTTTGCAAACAAGCATTTAGAGTGTATACTGCGTGTTTTTACTTGTTTAACGTTCATCATATTCAGTTATGAAATCTGATTTACAAAAGAAGACAATAAATACCATTAGAAGAACACAAATGAAGATGCACACACACAAATTTAAAAAATAAATAAGTAAGCAATGTACAAAATAATAAGAAAGCCGCTTTTATAACCATTACACAATTAAATAATGTACACAAAGGGGAACAAATTGAATAAAAATACACACTGAAAAAAATTGTCGTTATATAGTAAAGTGCATCCCAGATATTATTCAAATTAAAAGAAGCATTCTTCTATCAAAATGGAACTGTGCTATGCATGTAATAATATTGGTGGATGGAGTGTCAAGTAATTCATTGTTCTACTCCATTTGTTCTTTTTTTATATAGCAAAACATTAAAAACAATTACAAAAATTGCATACATTATCCCACTAAGCCCGAAGGCATATTGTCCATGTAGTACACGAAAAAACCCTACATTTTTTGATTGGAATATGCCACTTGGCACAGAAAGAGAGAAAGAAAGATGAAATAGAATTTGAGAGATTCACCTCAATTCCCATGTAGATCACCACAATAACGGCCATTTCCCAAAATGGCCTCCTTTTTATTTAATTAATAGTTAATTATGCTTGTTGATGACAAAAGTGTCAAATTTGGATGATTTATTGTCGCTATAAGAAATATTTCGTACATAAAAAATGTAAAAACTAAATTGGGACCATTAAGAAATATTTAATTTCAAAGTTAGGTCATATTGTTGATAGTAACCGAGTACACTGATTTTTTCTTGAGGTGTTGATTTTAGATATTTTTTGTTCGTACATGTTACTAAAACTTTTTAAGGCGTAGCCCATTCTTTTTGACACCCTTTTTTAGTTTTTTACATCTTCGAAAATACTGAAAATATAAATTTTAAATATATATTCTGTGGTTATTGCAATGCTCTTCTCGTGTTTTTTCAATAACATGGTCTGCTTCATCTTCGTCATTTAGGTGCCTAAAAAAAAAAAAAAAAAAAAAAAAAAAAAAAAGAAAAAAAGGCTGTGCATTGTGACTTTTCAGTTCAGTGAGCGCATATGAAGTGTTGATTTTTCACATTTATCATGTTTAAAAGGTTGTTCTTAGTGAAAAATTTTTTGTTATAACATATTGCTAACAAGATGGGGTTGCTGGTATCGTTAAAGGACACACAACCCCCGGGGATTTCCCCCCCGGCGATGTAAAAAAACCTAAGTTGTTTTAATGATAAGGGCAAAAACCCAGAAGTCTCAACTTGAAGCAAAAGTTAATTACACCTTTTTTGAATAACAATAATTTAGGGGGTGCGCGCGCACCCAAAAATCGTGACGTAAAGTTTTTTGCGCACGTCGAGTTACTCCCCAAACCTCGATTATGGTCGCGCTTAAGAACTCTCTCTGTAGAAGAAAAAAGTTTTAGACAAAAAACCAAAAGCTTTATCGTTTTCATGGTCTTTCGGGCCCTTTTTGCTAAGAAAACCCTTCTTGTAGAAAAAAAACAAGTTTTGGAATTTTAAAAAAAAATGCAAAAAACACAAAATATGTATTTTAGAGCCCTTGAAAACAAGAAAAAATTGCCCAAATGTAAAAATATTTTAACCCCACTGCAGTAGGCATGCAAAAAAATAAAAAAAATACTACATTGAAATTAAAGCAACGTTAAGATTGCAAAAAATAATGATAGGATGTTTTCACCCCAAACTTCGACGCTTCCGCGACGAGCCGTCCGCGATAAATTTGCAGAGGATATACAAACCCATTAAAAAACATCTTTTTGTAAAGCACGTGAAAGTCTGTGTAGCCGTTCAAACCTAAGGTATGGGCTCCAGCTTCTCGTATGCGGGTTGAGTTCATTCTGGTTTATACCATGGTTTTAGGATACTTGAACCAGGGTTTTTATTTCATATCCCCCCCATAAGATGCAAGTTTTATGATTCGTGAACCCTAAAATAAGTAACTATGATTGTGAGTTTTTCACTTTTCCCTAAACCCAAAACTTGAAACGTTCCCAATTTTGCAATTGTTTCAGACGAGGCACGTACGAGAAAGAGAGCGTTCCCTTACCCCCCCCCCCCCCCCCCCCCCAAACACAAAAAGAGCTCCAAGCGCTTGCTTTTCAATCAGTCGCTGCTACAAGATCATACAACGAATATTAAATAAATAAATAAATAAAAAATTTTATTTTGAGTCTACCCACTCGTTATAAACGATTTTCTGGGGACTTAAACCCTAACAAGTACCTAAGGTCGATGTTTTTTTTTGAAAAGTTGCATCGCAGTGCCACGGGGCTGCTCCTTTAAAACCCCCGGTCGCGCGTGAATTTTTCAAGAAAACATGCGTAGTATATCACGCCCAAAAACACGCATATTTGAAATGAATCTAAGTTTTATATTTTTTTTTATTTCTTTGCATGCCTAAGCTATATGGGGGTGTCAAAAAAATTTTTACATTTTGGTCAATTTTACTTGTTTTAAGGTCTCGAAGTAATATATTTTTCGTTTTGCATGTTTTTTTAAAATATCCAAAATAGTTTTATTTTTTACAAGAAGGTTTACTTTGCAACTTTTTGAGAGGAAAGACCATGAATACGATGAAGCTTTTTGGTTTTTTTCTAAACACTATTCTTTTTGTAGAGAGAGAGTTTTTTTACAGCGCTGACCGTAATCTGAAATCGGGGGAGTAACTCGACTGGCGCAATCTTACGTCACGATTTTGGATGCGCGCCACCACTAAATTATTGTTTTTAAAAAAGGGTGTAAATTTAAATTCGTTCAAAATTTGAGACTTCTGGTTTTCGCCATTAGTCATTAAAAACAATTAGGTTCTTTTCCGCCGGGGAAAACCCCGGGGTTTTGATGTCCCTTTTAAATGAGTAAACGCAACGCCCTTTTATAGTACATTTTAGGTCGAACCAGTGCCAATTTAAAATAAGTTTTGATGACAGGCCAATTTGTTATTTAAAAATACAATAGATTTGGTTTTTGGGCTGCTGACTTTTTTTTTTTTTTTCCCTTGAAGTTATTTACCTTTTTAATTTTCTGTTGGAGAAGTGTTATTTTTTATTGTTATGAATATGATACGCATTTCATGCCCGGGTTGCGGTAAGTGCAGTGAGAACTTTTAAATAGCTCACCCTGGATGAGATTTTTAGTAGGATAACGACCCGGACAAATCCTCCAGGCGCCTAAGCGTCAAGAATTTTTCCCCCGAAGCCAACGCAAATGTCGAGAGGAACCAACAACCCAGCCGTCGGGTGCTTCCAGATGATCAGGCCTAAAAATGATTAAAATCACCCTCCCACTTCAAAACGTTTTTTCCGTCCTCGAGACGGACGATACTACGCCCCCCAAATCGCTGGAGTCGCAGGCCTGGGCATGATCCCAAAACCGGGACGCTTGGACGGTGTTTGCCTGTCACCGTCACCCCTTCGAAAAAGGTTCATACGCCCCCAATAGGGGTGTAGGTTTTTGAACGCTACCGCGACCTTGCCCGGGGTTTTTAAAGTCTGTTGGCTATCATGGTTTCCGATCGGGCGGGGTGGATTCTTTTGCTAAAAAAGTGAAGTCTATCATGACTTCCGCGCCCTGTCCGACGCCTTAGGACCGAAAAGGTCAATTCCACAATACCCAAAAGGGGTGAGGAAAAAACCAGGCGTTTTGTCCTAGGGGATCGTCTGCCCCCCAAATCCTGACGATGTCCGTAAGCCTAATCGACGGGGGATACCAGTCCCTGTACGGTACCCAGATGACGGGCCGGGTCCTCAGCACGTCCCGTCCCGCAGTTCGGGGTGACGACTCGGGTGTCACCTGACGCTCCACCCCATAGCCCTGCGTGTCCTGGGACATTCCCGGGTTACATTTGAGCCTTAAAAAGGTGAAAAAGGGCCCAAACAATGTGCTTCAACTGTCAGAGGTTTAACCACCCTTTTACTTCTGCAATGTTGGCCCTCGCTGCTTCAAGTGTGCTGAAGGACACAGTGGTCGCGACTGTAAAAGTCACCCCTTGTGCCCGCAAAGTGTGTAAACTGGGGTGGAGACCCCCCTGCATCCTATGGGGAAGTCCCCGGATATCTACGGCAGCGTCGCAACTCTAAACCCTAGCTTTCCACGTGCGCCCGACAGCTCTCCGCTTCCAGGTACCAAGGCTCGTCCGGGGACTCATACGTGCAGGGGTCTTTCCAGACTCACATTCAGCCATCACCATCAAAGGTAGGACTTTTTGGACACTTCCCACCCAGACGCCCCGCACCTTCCAGAGCTGCCCGACCCCTCCGAAACCCATGACAGATCACCACCCCTATAGTTCTGCATTTTGGGTATGATTTTGGATTATTTGTAAAGCTCTGGCGTCCATGACCACGGCCCCATTTATCTATGATGGAACCACGATGCCTCCTAGGGGAAGGCCTCTGGCCTTAGCCCCCCCTGGATTGCACATTCTTCCCTGGAATGCTGTGGGGGAATTAAATCCAAACCCCCGAACTTCCCCTATACATGCGTCAGCATGAATTCATCTAGCACTTTTACATGAAATCTTTTAGCTCCTCAAGTATTTTGGAAAGTGGCAAACACAAGGCCTACGTGAGGACCGGGGGGTCGCTCCTGGAGGGGGGACAGTCGGGGGGACGGCCTTCTTATTAGTACACGGGTCATCTTTTCAAATACCTATTCCGCCTTTGATCCCCTTGAGGGGTTTGGTGTCCGGGTTTTCATCCCCCAGGGGGCCCACCTCCGACTTTTTTCAGTGTACAAGAGCCCAAACCCAAATTTAAATGGGCTGACAATTGATACCTACTTTCCCCCCCATCCAACCGCCCCTCATGGGGACTTTAATTCAAACTCCTTTTGGGAATTTCCCCTGACAGCCAACACACTGGAAACGCCTGCAGGGCCAGTGACCTTGCACATACTTTTGTGGCGGGTCCATTTTACCCGACGCACTTTCCGCTAGGTGGAGCCGTCGGACGTCCTGACGTCCTTGCATCGCGTTGTTGGCCCAAACATTCTTTGCTCGAAAACCTTGAGGCATACCCGCTCTCTCTTCAGCCCCAAAAATCCCGTGGCCCTCAATTAGGTGACGACCCCTTTCCTTTTTTTCCCCGCCGTTAAACGACCTGTTTTTCACAAGGCTGACTGGGTTTTTCCGCGTCATTTTGACGCAGGTTCCCTAAAGATCCGCCCCCTTTTAACTTCTACGGTTGACGTGGGTTTTCAGCGGTAAAAATCTATCATACCTGATCGAAGAGGGGAATTGTTACCTCGATACCGACCCCCTTCTCGTGCCGCATTACCCTGTTGTTTGCCCGAAGGGCTTCGCCCTTCATAACCTTAAAAATCGCCTACAACGTACCTGGCAAAAGCACTCACTCGCCCCTGACAAAACCCCTTACAACAGAGCATCAAAGCTCTCAAGGTGACTTTGGGCCCTTTCCCATCTGAAAATCTGGGATACTACGGTAGGGTCCGATTCTTCGGGAAACTATGGGTTTCCTCGTGCCCTACAACGTATCCCCAGGGGACCCACCGATTCGGGACCACAAAATTTTGGGATGCAGTCTGTGGAAAAAGCTGGCAGACCGCTGGGGGCCGCATTTTTTCCCTTTAACCTACCCACAGCCTCTACACCACAATGGGGGCAAGTATCCATGGTCACAAACCACCACGTTCCACTCCCTCTACCAGATGGAGCGGGATGCACATTTGAGGAACTGCTCCAGATTGCAAAAGGCCCTTTCCCCACAACCAAAGGGTCCAGGAGATGATGGCTCACGGCAAGTTGTTCTCCCAAATTTTCAATGCGAGCGCAAAAAACGTACATGATTTCAATGCTGTTCTTGAAAATTCAACATTTTTCCCAAACTCTTGGAAAAATGCCAAAATCATTACATTTCTGAAACCCGGGGAAAGTCTGCTCGGGACCCTACAACTATCGCCCTATCAGTTCCTGTCTGTGTTACAAGTCTGGAGGTGTCACTTAGTCCCTCTACAAGTTAAAAGACGACTCGAACCCCTTTTCCCGGGACGAAAATTTTGGGTTTCGAGCAAAGCACTCCACAATACAAAAAGCTTAGAGGATAATGATAAAAAACAGATTTTGGAACAGCGGGTGTGCGTCACGGGGGTATTCCTTGACGTCTCCAAGGGATTGATCGTTGTGGCATGTTTGGGCTCATTCACAAAATTTTTTCCTTTCGTCCCGATTATCTAGTCCTGCTTTTTTCAATCCTTTTCCCCCTGGGGCGTACTTTTTAGTATCAAAAAATTCTTTCTCCTCCTCACGCGCCCAATCCTTGCCCGGGGTACCTAGGGTTCGGTGCTGAGCCCCCCCTATTTAATGTTTCACAGCCACATGCCACCTCCGCTGGAAGGTGTTACCTCGGGAATGTTTTCTGATGACTTCGTGGCCTGTCAAAATATCGTCCCCGGGGCGCAGTTCGCGTTGGACAAAGTTACCTTGACACTATTTGAGACGGTACGCAAAATTTCCCCATGGGCCCCCAAGTGGGGAAGACTTCAAATACTCTCTTCTCAGGTCTAAAAACGGCCCGCCTCGGTTACGTCTCAATGATGTCGCCATACCATGGGCCCGACCAAAAGATCCGGGCATAACTTTAGACCCCAAAAAAATTACGTGGGGCCCACATATCTGGTCGCAACTTAGAAAGGGAAACCGGGAACTCGTCTCTCTGTACCCCCTTCGCGGAATGCACACTCTCGATAACGGCCAAGCTCCGCCCCTACACGTCTGTAAACCCTTCAGCGGGGTTTTTACGCATCTCCGTTGGGGAGGATGTCGCTCCCCCGACTGACTACAAGTGTGCAAAACAAGATTCTTCGTGTGTCCCTTTCTCTCCCTCCTGGACACGAATTCTGAGTTTTACCTGACCTCGGGCTGCAAAACCCTGGACCCAATGATTTTGCACAAACCGCCCCGATTTTTCGCATCCTAAAAGCGGTACCAAAACCCCCGGTTTCTGCACTTTCCCACATTATTCCCAGAAAAGCGACGTATTTCCCGCGCCCCCTTGCAGCTCTTTGGCCTCGTTTTTTTGCCTCCCCGTCGTCATGCACGGCTTCTGCGGGCTCGTCAACGTCTCTGCCCGGGCGCGTCGAGTGGGTTTTATGGACCCACGACCAAAACCCCGTGAAGGTAAAAAGACTCTCCTTGGTTTCTCTTTTGGGACTTTTTTTTGCCCCGGATGCAAAACCCAAAAATTTTTTGCCCTTTTCAAGTTTTCCCGGGGGTATTTTAGCGAAAACAACGGGGCCTGTCACCAACACCATGCACGCAAGGGCGCGTCCCTCCACAACTCGGGGACACATAAAATTTTTGTTATGGTCTACGCACCAGGGACTAAAAAACCAGGGAGAGGCTTTAAACCCCAGACCTTCCCCCAAAAAAGAAGATTAATTAAGAAGTGAGCATGGCTACGTGCCTTCCAAAAGGATAATCTTGGTTAACGCCAGTGTACAACCACCTTTCACAGTTCCCATGTTTCCAAAAAGGAGGCCCGAGTCAACCGTTCTGGTTGCCAACCTGCACAACTTCTTCCATCGCCTTCTCTGGGGTTGGAATTGGGTCTTTTTGGGATACAGGCCAAAAAAAAAAAAAAAAACAACCTAAAAGGCGGGAAGTAAAAATGAAATAAAAAAGTTTTAGGCTCCCTTGAAAAGGGGAAGTTCTACTTGCAGAGGTTTGCTCCTAAGGGCCTATTATTAAGTAGTCTCGGATTATGCTGTCACGTAAACTGTCTAGTTCACATGTGGATGCGCGATCTTTTAGCTATGTTATGAATCATCGACTACTATATCGCTGTTGTGATACCCTGAAGAAATTATTCTTTCAATTGCCAAGTTTTGTTGAGGCTTACAGTAGCTTGCAAAACTTGTTTATCACTTTTGAAGCACTTTCTTGTCGTCTTCATTTTCAATGTGAGTGTGTTATACACTCGAACAGCCAGTCAAACCCTATTAGTTAAAAATATTTGGACTTTGACATTGGACAGTCTTTGCTTTTTCTCTGATGCAGACATATATTATTTCAAACTGTTGTAGCCCACTCACTCAGTTTTCGTGCTAGCTGTCTCGCTTCCATGTTGAGCGATGGAGGACTCTGTACTCACCACCCAGTTTTACTTGTAGAGCGATTATCTGAATTAAAGTCTCACTTTTGACTACCCATATAATAAATGGACTAAGGTTGGTCTGCACAATAAATATGATGACACTTAAAATATCAGGTGCCTGACGTAATTATTACAGATTGAATACAAGTTTGATACAATGACAGCTCAAATGCTGTTTCCAATCCGAGCTAGAAAGAGGTCGATGAACAACTAGATGATGTGAGAAACTGCCTGTCAGTTCGACTATCGATTAAGTGTTATTGTTGTCACAAAGTTAAAAATACTTAATTAGGTGTTGTTGTTTGTAAAATAGTTCGACTATCGATTGTAGTTGTTGTTGAATATTATTAAAAATGCCACAGACATTTATTACCACTTTCTAACAACTCAAGTGCTTCATCGAAAAATGATTATTAACATGCGAGAAATTTCTTCGAAAATGCAGCCGTACTTCAGGATAAAATTTCCATACCTGTCACGCCGACAATTTTCCCTTCATAGAAAATGACGAGGTTGTATCGGCTCCAGTGAAAGAATGAAATCCTCTCAATGCAGTGGATGTGTCTTTCAGCTATGGCATGTACACAAATGTAGCGCTGTGCCTTGCCTACACCAAAGAGAACCCTCGTCTCATCAAGACTAGCGGTTTTTAATGAGGGGAAGAAAAGCAATTGCAAGGAAAACATCTGTATCCCCGGCCCCCCTTTTTGCAAAAAATAAGAATCTTCTTTGCCCCATGTTCAACGGAATCTTAGGCATGCAGGAATATTCTCCCATCTGCTTCTTCTTCAAGTCTGCAAGGTGCACCAGCGATTGTCGTGCCCTCAGGCCTAGAGGAATGTATTACACCCTCAAATTCACTGACAAACCGTATTTCCAAGGAGAGTAAAGAGTTCTTCCTTATTTTTGTCACAAAGTAGGAAATCTTGCCACTTTATTGGTACAGGGTTGCCTTCTGCCAAGGTGTCGTCGAACACCCATCTCCTATTTTCTGCCGAACACCTTTCTTCAGGCTGTCAGGGCCGTATCCCGTATGTATCCCAGGCAATGTCGATTATTTTGGTACCTATGTAAAGTATCCACATCATTGAAAATATGCTGTGTCTATCCTTTATTGCAGTATTCTCCAAATGTTTTTTAGGTACGTGGAGGTAGGGTATGCACCAATGCGGCACCGTCGTATATGATCAAACTAAATGAGCCGGGGATTTGGGGTGCATCCACATCCTGTTCTAGGACCTGCATTAACTGAGATTTCTGACAAGATCGAATCACTCCATTAGACGAAAGTACTACTGTTCTCATGTTGATAGAATATGTTCAAGTCCAAGTTTATATTGCAGCTGACGATGAAATACACGGAGAAAAACTCGTCATTATTTTCAGATTGTTTTTAACGGTTGACAAAGACTTTTTCTTGACAACATTGAAAAACGCAATTCTATTTTTTCGAATTGGAGCAAAAAGGCTGGTTTTTGCACCCTGTATGAAATGCTCTTTCACAAAGTTATGATACAGTTCTAAACCCTGTTCCTCAGCGTTTTAACAGACGTTTTCCACCACAACCTTAGTGTCCCAAACAACCAGATCACATGACGAATCTATGAAGGGATTTCCAAGTTCATAGAAACTTTCTTTACGTGCTCGAGTTTTTGTCTGAAACTTTACTTGCAAGGATGAATATTGTTCATGATGAAGATTCTTAGTTTGTTTGCTATCAGCCTCAAAATCATCGAGAATGTTACACAACTCTGGGCCTGCAAGCATCCACCGTTTCAACATAGCAGGATCCTGAAGTAATCCCACCGCACCACCATCGCCTTTAACTACAGCATTGTGTTGTTCATGGGCTTGGCCCTCAGCAATGGCAGAGAAAGGATTAGTTGTCTTACGTATGACGAAGCCTCCATCACAGAAATGCTTCTGAACACTAGGGGCTCAGGCTATTATTAAATTGCAGATGGAACGTTTTGTACCACTTAGCCCAACGCCGAATAAACGTTTCTTCAATGCCACAACCATCATTCAAATTCCGTGTAGTAAAGCCCTGTGGTAATGCACCCAATTTTTCGAACTCTAATAAATTGTTTGCAAGTGTTTTGTACCCAGCACCACATAGGGATTTTGAAGTATGCATACAAGGTCATCTCAGTATCAGTGATCTGACAAAGTCAGCACTTTGACTAATCTGTCAACGAAGGTACTGGTATATTTTTATTTTATTTATTTAACGTCTATCCTATTCAGTTATAAATACTTATTTACAAAGGAGGACAACTAAATAGATCTAATTACATAGATGCAGACACAACAATGAACTACATTTAAGTAAATATTTGAAAAAGTAATATTGCAACAACAATGCATTAAAACACAACAATTTTGATAACAAATAAAAGGTTATTAAATGCAATTAAATGAATCAAATATAAAAAAGGTGTAGAAAAAAGAAAAAAGAAAGAAAGAAAAAGAAACCATCCAAAAAGGAATTATACAACGGGGAAATAGTTAAAACACAAGGTTTTATGATTGCTATTCAAGATACGAGTGATTGCGACGAACAATTTTTACAAAAAAATATTATAAATGATTTAACAGACGGTGAATGTCAAAAATGCAATGTAAACGGTAAAACAATCAAGAGACCGACATAAAGTATGTTATAGAACGGCTTCATAAGATATGATCAGTATTTATCACTAGAGTTTTTAGTCAACTGAATATCTTTGCAAATTTATCATTAAATTACCATCATGTCCTATGAACTGTGCTGACAAATATTTGAATGAGTTAACATAACGTTAGTAATAACCTAATAGTAATGATAACATATTAAAAAACAATAGTAAATTTGCTCATTCGAAATGTTCGTATACGATCCACGTCATTGTAAAATCGTAATTAACGTTCATGTTGATTTGATTTGAATACCATTATTACCAGGGCATCAAGGTTGTCAGAAATATGATATCCAATCGTGTTTGAATAACTAGGGCCTAGATATAACCAGAACGTAATTTCTACTTGTGAGAATACATATTCTTCGGTGACGTATCAAAAAAACTTCGTCTAAAATCTCAATAAGCAAATTAATAGTTTTTTTGTTTTTCAGAGGCGGTTATGGGTACCCCGTATCGACCTTCTATCGTTTCTGAAGATGTATCCCCATACAGAAAGTAAGTATAATGAATTGTTATCGTGACGCATGATGCTTAGCTAGTTTAAATAAGTAGTCGTTGACTATCTAATAATATCTGAAGAAATTGTACACTACATTGTGTGTGATTCCATACATCTAATCTAATTAATTACTCCTCACACTTCTTTCTTGGGAATGAATATGCAAATATCACATGATATAAAAGCGAGTGATATAAAATCGGATGCTGGAACGGTTACAACACAAATGTTAGGGAAAGTGTCAAACAAGTAAACACATCTCAACAAACTTGACGACGTTCGCGGTGGCACATACAACATTATTAAGGCGCTGGTCCAATGCGTATGGCTCTACGATGGCGTGGGTTCGAATCCCGCACAAGGCATGTTTTTGGTATAATTAGTCTTCATCTTCATCTATCACCAATCATTACAGGTACCTGAAAATAGCGTTTTGTGAATAGATGCTACAAAGCGCTATATTTTCACTTAAATCTAAGGTTTTCAAGTTCTATTTTATTAGATGAGCGTAGCGAGCGAAGCAAAGATTCCATTTCACTACACTGGAGAAAAAAATCCGGAATGTTTTTCTTTTTTTCTGTTTGTATTTTTGTGTTTGTTAACACGATTCCGGCTAAACCAATACTGCAATAGCGATGCAATTTTCTGGAGGCCTTCGAAATCTCTGAACTTAGAACTGCCACGTTTTTTAGCGCAATCGGAAAATTATTTCTCATGAAAATTCCGATTTTCCGATTTTTTTAGATTTTTACAAAATTTCTTCGACAACACCTACATTCTAATCCGATTTTGATGATTTTTTCACAGAACCTTAATATTAAGAATTAAGATATTCGTGTGAAATTTGAGAGCAATCGAAAAATTATTTCTGATGAAAAACGAAATTTTACGTTTTTTTTCTTTTTTTAAACAATTCTTTGAATTATAACACCTACATGCTTTATCCTATTGTAATGATTTTTTCACAGAACATTAATTTTATGAATAAATATATTCGCGTTAAATTTGAGCGCAATCGAATAATTATTTCTTATGAAAATCGCAATTTTACGATTTTTTCCTTTTTTTAAAACTGCGATTAAATATAAAAATAAAAATAAATAAATTTTTTATTCAATTTAATTAAATTTAAAAATTCTTCGAGTTTGTTATGATTTTTTTACCGAACAACAGAAAATCCGCATAACACATGGCAGCTCAGTGCACCAATTACGCTCATCCAACAACGCACCTGAAAAAGCGTTTGCGAAGCTTCCTAGTTTTATTTTTCATAGTATCTATAATTTGTTTATACACATCTTTATTCAGTTGATATTCATTCCACCTTGATGACCAAATTTCAAATTAAAATCTGAAAAAGTTCATACACAAGGTTTTGAAATAAGACAAGAAATAGATGCTACAAAACGCTATAAAATGACTCTTGAAAACACTATATACACGCACCTTTACCAATCATCGTCTCGAATAGCCTGAATGCATTAATGTGATACGTTAAGCTACAAAAATCACCATCAAAAACCTCGTGTCGATCTTTGTATAGTGATGACAAATTTCCTAGAATCAATTGGGTCTGTTTGTTCGCACGCTACCGGGCAAACGGCAGTTGCGATCTTGATGAAATAGGAGGGGACCTTCGAAATCTCTGAACTTAGACCTGCCACGTTTTTGGGTACAATCGAAGAAATATTTCTCATGAATATCGTACTTTTACGATTTTTTTCGATTTTTAGTGCGATATTTTTGTGACATTTGGGCCGATTCTGACCAAACGGGTGGGGTTACAACGTTCATATTTTACATGGACATTAAGGTAATGGTGATGTATTGCTTTCTGAAAGAAAAAGTTGAAAAAGGTAGCCAGAATCAATAAAATAACGGTTTTAATATGAGTTTTTAGAGTAATAACAATTAACAAGTAACAAAAGAAACTTGACAACAATCACCTACAATGCATTCAAAAAGCACTTGCAAAGGAAAAGTGGTCCTACGCAAACACAGAACTTACAAAAAAGCTCATCCATCAACGCGGCGGGACTTAAGCGTTTTCCTAGTAATGATAAAAAAGTGTAAATATAATTATATACACAGTGTTACAAGAAAGAATAGTTGAATATAAAGCAATAATTGATATTGATATGGATATTGATTTTGATATTGATGATATTTGGATGAGCGTAGCGAGCGAAGCGAGCGAAGCGAAGATTCCATTTCACTACACTGGAGAAAAAAATCCGGATTTTTTTTTTTTTTTTGTATTTTTGTCTGTTTGTTAGCACGATTCCGGCTAAACCGACAGTCCAATCGCGATGAAATTTTCTGGAGGCCTTCGAAATCTCTGAACTTAGAATTGCACGATTCGAAAAATCGATCAAAAAATTATTTCTCATGAAAATCGCAATTTTACGATTTTTTTCGATTTTTTTAAAAATTCTTCGACTTACAACACCTACATGCTTTATCCGATTGTAATGATTTTTCACAGAACCTTAATTTTATGAATTATAATTATCGTGTGAAATTTGAGCGCAATCAAACAATTATTTTTCTTAATAATTGCAATTTTACAATTTTGCTATGGTGCTGGGATATTGCTAAGGCTTTTACAATTTTCATTTTTTTTTTAAAGTGAAAGGTGTTTAAGATTAAAAAACAATACATCTAAACATTTACCAGACGGATTTTATAATTTTTGTTTTGTTTGATAAATATGAATTTTTCCCTTTGCATTGTTTGAAAATGTATGTTTTTTGTGAAAAATCTATATTTCCCATATTTTAAATAAAAAACTATAAATCTCATCAAAAAAGTGTCCAGTGAATTTGTCAGAATAAGACTTGTGAGCACATTAAAAAATAAATTATCCTTTCATCTTAAAAACTGTAGAAGAAGTAGGAACAATTGTTAGCAAATGTGCTAGAATAAAAGTTTTGAGATAATAACATTTAAAGTTTATTTATGTTGTTTTTGGGTAAAACAACAGAAAATCCGCATAACACATGGCAACTCAATGCACCAATTACGCTCATCCAACAACGCGGCGGGACTTAAGCGTTTTCCTAGTGATATTGATATTGATATTGATATTGATATTGATATTGATAATGATATTGATATTGATATTTATGATGATTGATTAATTGATAATGATATACACATTGTTTAGGGTATGTTAAAGTAGAGTAGATGCAAAATAATAGTATGCCCTACTAGATTAAGAACACATTTTATGTTACTTTATGTTTTATGTTGTTTATAAACTCATCAAATGTTAAGATAAGTAACTCGTTTTCTTCCCCAGGGGTAAAGTCACGGCCCAATACAGGATGTCTCATCCGTGGATGCTCTTTAATTGGATCTACGAGAAAACAGAAATTGCCAAAAAAGAATTGGACCAGAAGTCAAGATTATTTGAGTATACCAAAAAGGTACGTTTTCAGCTATTATAAAGGCAAGCCAGAGATCTGTACCAGACGATATAATATATTCTACTTGTAAGGCTCAGGTAATAAGTAAGACACCCTATCTCATAGTCAAAATTATGCAGTTATAAGAGTAAATTATATAAGATGTGAAAAGGGCAAAACAGCCCAGCATCACTGTCTATTTTTTTTAAAAAAGTTTAGAACCAAAGCCTACAAAAACAAATTGCCAAATCTTACCAGACAATTAATTAAAGAATAAACAAACAAACAGTATTGATGTAATAATAGCCCAGTTATCAAAAAATAATATAATAACATACTATTTTGGAACAACAAAACCTTCTCTACTTGGAAGAAATTAACCTGGTAAACTTTCAGCATCTCAAAATGTTTAGTTTAGATCTACAACTTAGCCAAGAATAATGATTGTATACTGTACGACTAAATCAAATCAACACCTTGGCTCATACATAATGCATATACTTGGTGTAGTTGAGGTATAAAATGCATAAATTAAAACAAGCTCATTGCCCCCCGAGTATTGTATTTGTATAGAAATGACCAAAGTGAATTATGACAAAAGAACGACGAAGGCCTGTAGAGAAAGAGAACACATTGCTCGCGGATACAAAGATGATTGATGTGATGTAGAAGTTGTAAATCCGTGTTTGTATAGGGTCTGGGTATCTCGTCATTTTATTACAGTGAATAAATATGGTTATTGGGATAGTGTTCGCATTCTTAATTACCTTGACACCTTTTCAGATTCTCACAGAAAGGAGGGAGCAGCGTAAATGTGAAGGCGTTCACATAACCAGTAATGGTGAGTTGGAAGAATCAACTATTTTAATGAATACTAGCAGTCATTGGAGAAATTTCCCAATGTTAAAGTGAAGGCGTTCACATAACCAGTAATGGTGAGTTGGAAGAATCAATTATTTTAATGAATACTAGCAGTCATTGGAGAAATTTCCCAATGTTAAAGTGAAGGCGTTCACATAACCAGTAATGGTGAGTTGGAAGAATCAACTATTTTAATGAATACTAGCAGTCATTGGAGGAATTTCCCAATGTAAAAGTGAAGGCGTTCACATAACCAGTAATGGTGAGTTGGAAGAATCAACTTTTTTAATGAATACTAGCAGTCATTGGAGGAATTTCTTAATGTAAGAGTGAAGGCGTTCACATAACAAGTAATGGTGAGTTAGAAGAATCAACTATTTTAATGAATACTAGCTGTTTACGCGCATTCTACTTTGAATTCCCCCCGCCTGAATTCCTTCCGCTTTCCCTTTCATAGTTCACCTATCCCTCAACAGTTGTCATACGCATCTATTATCACAAAACGCTGACCATAGTACTTTGAGTCGGTTAGCGACTGCAATGATCGGCGCCACGTACAGAACTCAGTGCAGTGTCTAAGTACAGTAACCTCCTCGCCACGTTACCTATCGTGCGTGTGCACTCTCTCAAGTCTCGCCTTTCTCTGGGCAACCTCACGTGTGTTTTACTCATATCATAATAACATTACCTTCTCGCGAGTTTTGGTGTAAGTTCTAACATTTAGTGCCGTTCTACGCGCCCTCTGCCTCACCACGTCGCCTGCTTGTGTTCCCGTCACCACGTCGTCAGTTCGTCCGCCAACAGCACGTTCAACCAGGTATGTGATAATAGCTCTGCTCACGGCACTATCCCTCGTGTTATATCTAACCTATATTTCCATCTATTCATATATACAATCCACTCCTCCACTTCATTACCTAGGGAAGTTCTAGAACTTTCTCAACTAGAACTCTAGGTCGCGCGTAGACCTTCGCATTGGCGTCTGCATGTTTTGGTCCTCCTCGGCCCGATTTCCAATCAGTGTTGATTTGGATTCTCATTGCATTATCATATTTGTGGTTCATAATTGTTCATTTGATTCGCATGAAATATTATCGCCGCGACGACAATAATTGTCGCCGTCCACAGTTTCTCTCTCTCTCTCTCTCTCTCTCTCTCTCTCTCTCTCTCTCTCTCTCTCTCTCTCTCTCGCTCTCTCGTTTGGCTAGTCGCCTAGTTCTGGCGTCAGCAAATTCTACCGCCGCTCGCTCTTGCATCCGTGAGTGAACGCACGTGCTTACAAAAGTCATTAACACTGTCTTTCAGCTGGACATATCAATCCACACTAGTCAAGCAAACCCACAAATTGTATTTAAAATCCACGATGAAACATGCAAGAACGTAAACGACTGCACATGCCATGAATTAAAGCGAGTAACATATACGAAAACATATAAAAAAATTCTTGTAAAAACAGACAAACCTTACACAATCAAAAGCAATGAGATCTAAAAGAAATACCAAGCATATGTACCCTCCTACATTTTCGCAATCTTAATACATAAATTCACTTTGCCCTGTGACTGTATCCTTGCAAAGCTTGGCAAAATAAATTTGCACAAACTTTTACATTTGAAACAATAGTTGCAAATAAAATTTTGTCACGATTTGCAAGGATCCAATCACAGGGCAGAGTGAATTTATGTATTCAGATTGCAGAAAATGTAGGAGGGTACATAATAAGCTTGGCATTTCTTTTAGATCTCATTGCTTTTGATTGTGTAAGGTTTGGCTGTTTTTTTTACAAGTTTTTTGTTATATGTGGGATCTCATTACTTTTTCAAGTTCCATTACAAAATTATTTTTTAAATACAATAATTCTATCAAAGTCGATTTATTTGATACGGTTTTACCAATTAACGACAGAATTTAAAATATCTAGTGGTCCAAAGACTTGTTTTTTGTAAACAATGTAGGTGATCATTGTCAAGTAACTATAGTTACTTGTTGATTATATTCTTGTAAAAGGCTTATAATAAAACATTTATTTGGAAGCCTTCCAGCAAACTTTTTCAATTTTTTCTTTCAAAAGACACTATAATACTATAACCATAATGTACATGTAAAATATGAACGTTCTAGCCCCACCCGTTTGGGCAGAATCGCTGGCCGATTGAAACTGACGAATTAGACCGTTGTAGTAGTAGCTAACATCCTTAAAGTGATTTTGAGCATGTTTCAAGCCATTTTTCACCAAGAAAGAATGCTCGTACCCAAACCAAATTTGGCATATGTTGTCAAGTACCTAAATCCCCTCGATTTTGATAGTTTTTAAGTTCACAACACTTTTCATGACGGCTGGGTAACACCTCGCAATCACCCCAACTCTGCTTGCTGTATAAGGTGCAATTGGTGTATAAGGTGTGTAGCGTGCCACGGCTTGGCTGCGGCGCCCTAACGGGCACCTAGATACCTAGGTGTTATTATTGACCAGCGTCTCTAGTGGAACAATCACATCTCAGAACTAACAAAAAACTAAGAAATTCCATCTATAAATTTTACCACTTACGTACGGGCTGCAACGTGTTAAACTTATTTCATATGCAATATTTGACCTAGCAATGCAGTGCATCAAGTGATTGCACTAGTCTAGTAACATACTAACATAAAATACATTAAGAGCACTTTGCACTGTTTCAATCAACAGCACAATATGGCATATTAGGATGGGGAGGGACATATTATACTCATATAGAACCACTGTTGACAATTCACAATTATGTAATTGAAATAATTCTAAAGGCCCCACGTAGATCTCCATCCGAAGAAATCTTCAAAACTATCAACGTCAACAGCATCAGAAAGTTATATATAAAATCAATTATGAACCATATTCGCGATCGCAAAACTTCGATACGCAGTCTGGCGGGAGAAATGTTCCCCATAGCCAAAGGGTGCAGGCTAGCTGTGTCCAGGCTGGGCGCTTACGGGGCTGGCGTGCAGTGAAATAAGTTAAATGGAATTTCCTCCTATAAAAAGCGAGAAAAGTCTCGAGTATTGTTATGTTCCGTATGCAGCACATTGGCAAACAAAAATATTAACGTATCCTTCCGTCAGTTCCGAAAGGAAACCCAATATGTTGGTGTAACTGACGGCTTTGCCAACTCTGTGGTTATACTTATACCAACAGACGAAAGAAATGGGGACGACTATTAGATTTATTTAGTTGTCCTCCCTTGTAAATCAGTTTCTTAACTGAATAAAATAAACGTGAAATAATTTAATTAATCAATAAAATAAATACAAATAAAATATCAGAGTGTACATAATCGTACGGTCATAGGCGATACCACCTAACATAGGCTAATAGCTTCCGACCCCCACAGTACAATGTGGCAGAGTGGTAGCGAGAGTAAGTTCTATGCGAAAGGTTGGCTGTTCAAATCTTCGTTAGGTCGTTATTTTTTAAATATCCTATTTAGGACCAAGTTTTTCTGCAAATGATTTCATCACATTCGGCCTCGTCGCGGACGCAATTCTACGTCGGAGATAATATATGTGTGGCAAGTACTATATGAAGAGAATCACGAGGTTCACTCTGTGCCACCAATGACTGCGACTAGTGCTGAGTGTATTTATTGTAATTAAGTATTAATATTTAACGTATACCAAAGAATGAGAGTAACAAACAAAACGGAAAGATGGTTCATGTGTAATGTTGGCCTAACCGTAGGCCTATGTTCAGCTATTCAGCACTGCTAGCCTTGATCATAGAACACAACATGGGGTCCTAATTATTATTACGATGTGAAATATTTTTACAATGCATTTTTCAAGAGTCTACTAGAAGCAACTAACCGTATACGCATTCATACAGACAGCTGACCAACAAACTCTCACATCACTGTAGGCCTACCACTTTCATCAGTGACCGTACGTCACTATTATTACGGCACGCCTAGAGCCAATCAAATCTTTGACCGAACGAATGATTTTGCGCTATAATAACCTTTAGCCCATTATACATCCAAAGTTATTACGGCTGGCCATAGGAATAAACACTGCCTTGATTATCACCTTGCTTTAAAAATCCGGTAAAGGTGTGTAAATTGGAAGCTAACGCACTTGAATGTAGGCATAGCCCCAGCATTTTAACAATTATCTTGGACACGTTCCACAATCCCGCACGTTACTAAACTACACTATTTATTATGGCCTCGCCTTCTTTTATATTTCTAGTCGATTCACATCCATCTACGTATTTGAAAATATCTATAAAACTCAATCTTAAGTTTGACGTTTCTCCATCTACTACCCTTGTATTTACTTCCCTTGCACCCGTTGCTGCGGCCATGTTGGAAAATGACGTCACCGGCATTTAACCTTGAGACCGCGAATAGTTAAATCAGTAAAACTAAACTAAAAAATTATAGCACTTTCAAATACCATCAAACAAGAACAATAAACAGTTTGGCAAAACCTCGAGTAAAGAACACATGACATGCCTTCTTGCTAGGACCAAGGATCTAGGATTATCTATTGCATTACTTAAAAATTACAAAGACCATGAACAAACATACATAGGCCTACTCTAAACAAATAGAAATATGGCTCAAGGATAAAAGCCTGAAACAAATTGAAGATTATTGTTAACTTAGTGTACAACATCGACTGATTCAAAACTTGGAAGCTTCGCAAACGCTTTTTTAGGCGCGTTGTTGGATGAGCGTATTTTTTTACGAAAAAACGTTAAATTGCGATTATCATGAGAAATAATTTTTCGATTGCGCTCAAATTTCACATTAATATATAAATTCATAAAATTAAGGTTCTGTTAAAAAATCATTACAATCGGATAAAGCATGTAGCAGAAGATTTTTTTTTAACCGAAAAAAGTGAAAAATTGCGATTTTCATGAGAAATAATATTTAGATTACGCTCAAATTTCACACGAAGATATTAATACATAAAATTAAGGTTCTGTAAAAAAATCCTAACAATCGAATAAAGCATGTCGGTGTTATAAGTGGAAGCAATTAAAAAAATCGAAAAAAATCGAAAATTTGCGATTATCACGAGAAATAATTTTTCGATTCTGCTCAAATTCCACGCGAATATATCAATTCATAAAATTAAGGTTCTGTAAAAAAATCATTACAATCGAATAAAGCATGTAGGTGTTATAAGTCGACGACAATTTAAAAAAAAAAAAAAAATCGTAAAATGGCGATTTTAATGAGAAATGATTTTTAGATTGCGCTCAAAAACGTGGTAGTTCTAATTTCAGAGATTTCGAAGGCCTCGAGAAAATTTCATTGCAATTGAAGTATCGGTTACGGAATCGTCTAACACACAAAATAAAACGAAAAATAAGAAAAACGAAAAAAATCGTAAAATTGCGATTTTGATGAGAAATAATATTTTGATTGCGCTCAAAAACGTGACAGTTTTAAGTCCAGAGATTTTGAAAGCATCCAGAAAATTTCATCGAAATTGGAGAATCGGTTTAGCTGGAATCGTGTTAACAAACACACAAAAATACAAACAACAAAACAAGAAAAAGAATCGTTAAATTGCAATTTTCGTGAGAAATAATTTTACGATTGCACTCAAATTTCACACAAATATATAAATTCATAAAATTAAGGTACTGTAAAACTAGGAAAACGTTTAAGTCCCGCCGCGTTGTTGGATGAGCGTAATTGGTGCATTGAGCTGCCATGTGTTATGCGGATTTTCTGTTGTTCTGTGGAAAAATTATTACTTAGTTCAAGATTTTTTTTAAATAAAATAAAATAAAATAAAAAATAAACTCAATTTTTTTTTAATTAATCGTAATTTAAAAAAAAAATCAAAAATTGCGATTTTTATAAGAAGTAATTATTTGATTGCGCTCAAATTTCACACGAATATATAAATTCGTAAAATTAAGGTTGTGTGAAAAAATCATTACAATAGGATAAAGCATGTAGGTGTTATAAGTCAAAAAATTGTTTTAAAAAAGAAAAAACGCAAAATTTATATTTTCATGAAAAATAATTTTTCGATTGCGCTCAAATTTCACACGAATATCTTAATTCATAAAATAAGGGTTCTGTGAAAAAATCATAAAAATCGGATAAAGCATGTAGGTGTTATAAGTCGAAGAAATTATTTAAAAATCGAAAAAAATCGTAAAATTGCGATTTTCACGAGAAATAATTTTCCGATTGCGCTCAAAAACGTCACAGTTCTAAGTTCAGAGATTTTGAAGGCCTCCATAAAAATTTCACCGCAATTGGAGTATTGGTTTAGCCGGAATCGTGTTAACAAACACACAAAAATACAAAAAAAAAGAAAGAAGAAAAAAAACATTCCGGATTTTTTTCTCCAGTGTAGTGAAATGGAATCTTCGCTTCGCTTGCTTCGCTCGCTTCGCTCATCCAAAAATCATTACAATCGGATAAAGCAAGTAGGTGTTATAAATCAAAGAATTTATTTTTTTATGATAAAAGCGTAAAATTGCGATTTTCACGAGAAATTATATTTCGATTGCGTTCAAATTTCACCCCAATATATTAATTCATAAAATTAAGGTTCTTTGAAAAAATCATTACAATTGAATAAAAAATGATGTTGTTATAAGTTGAAGAATTTTTTAAAAACCAAAAAAATCGTAAAATGGCGATTTTAATAAGAAATAATTTTTTGATTACGCTCAAAAACGTGGCAGTTCTAAGTTCAGAGATTTCGAAGGCCTCCATAAAATTTCATCGTAATTGGAGTATCGGTTTAGCCGGAATCGTGTTAACAAACACACAATAATACAAACAGAAAAAAAAGAAAAAATGAAAAAGAAAACAATAAAACATTCCGGATTTTTTTCTCCAGTGTTGTGAAAAGGAATCTTCGCTTCGCTCGCTACGCTCATCCAATCTTATTGCTTATAGGCCTAATGCGAATCAAAATTAAAAACTCAAATGGAAAGCATATCACTTTATGAATTCGAAAAAAATATAATAATATTAGTATTATTAGCATAGATAAAACAACCGAACAGGCCGGATTAGTTCATTTAAAGTTCATCCTCACAAATTTCCTTAATAGTATATAAGTCTAGATTAGTTGCATGTTATGTTGTTCCACGCTCAAGCTGCTGCTTATGTTTAAGTTTACATTAACCTACACTCATGACTCATCACAATATCATATTAAGATAATGCAATTAGATAACCTATATACAAATTTGTCAGCCAAAAACAATTCACGAATATGGAAAATTTCGGACTTTTAAAGAAAATCCAAAATGGTAAAAATCCATTTATTTTTGTATCTTTTACCTGAAACCATTTTTCGAAAAGTGCTAGAGTTTCACTCCCTTGACATTTGTGTAACATTTCTAACAACTTTGATGTTATTCCTACATGTATTTATGTACTATCTATAACATTTGTTAACCCTAATCTTATTACCACCATATTCATTTCACTCCACCTATCTCTCTCTCTAGAGAATAGGCGGAAGTGTTATACTTCTACTCTGTATTAGTCAAATGAATAAAAATTTCTTACTTACAATCAGCCGAACGAACAGAACGCATGTCCTATACAAATATTATGTCATGTTTAAAATGAAAATCTTCTCGTCGTATAGGTACTAAGCGCGTTATTTATATGAAGCTGATAACTACTGGAAATGGTATGATTAGAATACAATAATGTATTAATTGTCGATGCGGCAGAAAGAATGATTTATGAAAATAGTTTTAACAATTTCAAAGAACAAGCAGTGATCGGCCTTCGCGCGAGAACTAATTCTAATTGTGGTGGTGGACTCCAAGACGCGAGAATAGTTATCGTCAGAAAACTACTTTCGAGTGTAACCAATGCTGTGTTTGTTGCTTTGCAGACGAGGCCAAAAACACCGTTTCGTTCCTGGACTTCATGATAGATTGTCTCGACGAGAGCAAATCCATGAATGAAAGTGAAGTCATCCACGAGCTTTGCACTTTCATGTTGGCAGTAAGGAATGTTTATTACTATATCTTATGTGTGTCGAATTTTAAGGACTTACTTTTATACAAAACTTGTGAAACATAATATGGTTAAAATATTCATAGTTACTCCGAAAAATACACGGTTAAAAAAACACACAACAGTCACCCACTGCGTAATATTTCGGCACAGTCCCCTGTCTTCCTCGGACGCGAGGTAACCATATAATATAGTTTAATCGCAGCTGATGTTTTCAAAAAATGTATCTAGGTGCGCGGAAGCGCACCGGGCAAAGCCACGCGCGGCTCCGCTTCCACTAGCGCCTATTACCGCACGCCTACATTAGCACTTAACACGGTGTTGCCGACGCGAAACCATGGGAGATAGAAACCTACAACTTGCTTAAATTGATGGGCATTTACTATGAGATGATCCATTTCAAGTTTCATCCCGATCTGCTGATACGTCTAGAAGTTATTGAGACGTCAAAATCGTTCAAAAATACTTTCTTCTTGGTGTTGGGTGGGTGGCTGGCTGGCTGGCCCTGGACGCATCAGTTTGTGGGCCCTCAATGGATAATGTTAGAGAAGCCAAAATTTGCACCGATGTCAGTCATCTCAGTGGCCATGTGCTTTACAAACGGTAATTGGATTAGATGACCGGAAGCTTAGATAATGGAAAAAAAATTTAATCGTGTTAAGTATATCAAATATAAAGATCAAATAATTTGATCTTTATTAAACGAGGGAGCGGAGCGACCGAGTGTCTCCATTCAACTCGAACGGTTCTCATTCTGTGATTCTGTCTGTCTGTACGTCGAAAATCAGCCGAACCGCTGAACAGATTGGGCTGAAATTTTAAACAGACATCCGGTACGAGTTTATTGAGAACTGCTAACAAAATCAGCTAGATCCATTGCGATTTAATCCCACAATAAATAAAAATGTGATTTTTTAAATATCGAAAGCATTTGTTTAGTAGCAGCTATAGCGGGACGACAACTACGTGGCGTGCATGGCCTATTGGTAAGCATGTTGCCTACCGCACGGAGGGTTGGTGTTCGATACCCGTTGGGTGGAACTTTTTTTATATTTTTAGACCCACATATTATTTTTGAGGGGTGTTAAATGGGAAATAAAAATTAGGTGAATTTGTTTTATATTGGAAATTTGTTAATGTTTCACACCAATACGTTTTGAACACGATTCGCATTTTGAATGTTCAATTTAAACTAAAAACTCAAAGTCGTTGTTTAATGAGTGAGTAAGCCATGTGTTGAGTACCCGACCCGGTATAATTCTCCATACTGAGCTAGATCCAGCCTTAGGTATAGGGGAGGAAAGAGGATGTTCCCGGGTACTCAACACTTGGTTCACTCACTCGTTTAACAACGACTTTGGCGTTTCCCTAGTTAAACGAGGGAGCGGAGCGACTGAGCGTCTCCATTCAACTCAAACGGACCTCATTCTGTGATTCTGTCTGTCTGTACGTCGAAAATCAGCCGAACCGCTGATCAGCTTGGGCTGAAATTTTAAACAGACATCCGGTACGAGTTTACTGAGAACTGTTAACAAAATCAGGTAGATCCATTGCGATTTAAACCTATAATAAATAAAAATGTGATTTTTATAATGTCGATAGCATTTGTTTAGTAGCAGCTAGCTGGACGTGATCTACGTTAGCTTGAATGGCATAGTGGTAAGAATTTAGCCTACCGCGCGGAGGGTTGGGGTTCGATACCCGTTAGTTCAAACTTTTTTTTATATTTCACCACCCACATATTATTTTTGAGGGGTGTTAAATGGGGAAAAAAAATTATGTGATTTTGTTTTGTCTAGGAAATTTGTTAATGTTTAACGCTAATACGTTTTGAACACGATTTGCATTTTGAATGTTCAATTTTAACTAGAGAAACGCCAAAGTCGATGTAAAACGAGTGAGTGAGCCAAGTGTTGAGTACCCGGGAACATCCCCTTTCCTCCCATATACCTAAGGCTGGATCTAGCCCAGTATGGGGAATGATACCGGGTACTATACACATGGCTCACTCACTCGTTTAATAACGACTTTGGCGTTTCCCTAGTTAAACGAGGCAGCGGAGCGACTGAGAGTCTCCATTCAACTCAAACGGCTCTCATTCTGTGATTCTGTCTGTCTGTACGTCGAAAATCAGCCGAACCGCTGAACAGATTGCGCTGAAATTTTAAACAGACATCCGGTACGAGTTTACTAAGAACTGTTAACAAAATCAGCTTGATCCATTGCGATTTAAGCCTACATTAAATAAAAATGCGATTTTTAGTAATATCAATGGCATTTGTTTCGTAGCAGTTAGCGGGACGAGGTTGACGTGGCCTGCATGGCCTAGTGGTAACCATTCAGCCTTCCGCACGGATGGATGGGGTTCGGTACCCATCAGTTCTAACTTTTTTATATTTTAAACACCCACATATTATTTTTGAGGGGTGTTAAATGGGAAAAAAATTAGGTGATTTTGTTTTATCTTGGAAATTTGTTAATGTTTCACGCTAATACGTTTTGAATAAGATTCGCATTTTGAATGTTCAATTTAAATAATTATTGTGGCAAGCAGAGTGAGTTCCTGTAAGGTTACCAGACGGTCCGGTTTTAGAAGTCAAAACACTTGGCTAACTCACTCGTTTAACAACGACTTTGGCGTTTCCCTAGTTAAACGAGGGAGCGGAGCGACCAAGTGTCTCCATTCAACTCAAACGGTTCTCATTCTGTGATTCTGTCTGTCTGTCTATCTGTCTGTACGTCGAAAATCAGCCGAACCGCTGAACAGATTTCGCTGAAATTTTAAACAGACATCCGGTACGAGTTTATTGAGAACTGTTAACAAAATCAGCTAGATTCATTGCAATTTAAGCCTACAATAAATAAAAATGTGATTTCTTAAAATATCGGTAGCATTGGTTTAGTAGCAGCTAGCGGGACGAGACCGGCGTAGCTAGCATGGCGTAGTGGTAAGCGTTTAGCCTACCGCACGGAGGGTCGGGGTTCGATGCCCGTTGGTTAGAACTTTTTTTATATTTTTACACCCACATATTATTTTTGAGGGGTGTTAAATGGGAAATAAAAATTAGGTAATTTTGTTTTATCTTGGAAATTTGTTAATGTTTCACGCTAATACGATTTGAACACGATTCGCATTTTTAAATGTTCAATGTAAATAACTAGGGAAACGCCAAAGTCGTTGTTATACGAGTGAGTGAGCCATATTTTGAGTACCCGGTATCATTCCTCATACTGGGCTAGATCCAGCCTTAGGTATACGGGAGGAATGGGGATGTTCCCGGGTAGGCCTACTCAACACTTGGCTCACTCACTAGCCTAGTATGAGGAATGATACCGGGTACTATGCAAATGACTCACTCACTCGTTTAACAACGACTTTGGCGTTTCCCTAGTTAAACGAGGGAGCGGAGCGACCGAGTGTCTCCATTCAACTCGAACGGTTCTCATTCTGTGATTCTGTCCGTCTGTCTGTCTGTACGTCGAAAATCAGCCGAACCGCTGAACAGATTAGGCTGAAATTTTAAACAGACATTCGGCACGAAATTATTGAGAACTGCTAACAAAATCAGCTAGATCCATTGAGATTTAATCCCACAATAAATAAAAATGTGATTTTTTAAATATCGATAGCATTTGTTTAGTAGCAGCTAGCGGGACCACATCTACGTGGCTTGTATGGCCTATTGGTTAGCATTTAGCCTACCGCACGGAGGGTTGAGGTTCGATACCCGTTAGCTCGAACTTTTTTATATTTTTACACCCACATATTATTTTTGAGGGGTGTTAAATGGGAAATAAAACTTAGGTGATTTTGTTTTATCTTGGAAATTTGTTAATGTTTCACGCTTATTCGTTTTGAACACGATTCGCATTTCAAATGTTCAATTTAAATAACTAGGGAAACGCCAAAGTCGTTGTTAAACGAGTGAGTGAGCCATGTGTTGAGTACCCGGTATCATTCCTCATACTGGGCTAGATCTTTAGGTATAGGGGAGGAAAGGGGATGTTCCCGTGTACTCAACACTTGGCTCACTCACTCACTCGTTTAACAACGACTTTGGCGTTTCCCTAGTCCTAGTTAAACGAGGGAGCGGAGCGACTGAGTGTCTCCATTCAACTCAAACGGCTCTCATTCTGTGATTCTGTCTGTCTGTACGTCGAAAATCAGCCGAACCGCTGAACAGATTGCGCTGAAATTTTAAACAGACATCCGGCACGAGTTTACTGAGAACTGTTAACAAAATCAGCTAGATCCATTGCGATTTAATCCCTGATTTTTTTAAATATCGATACCATTTGTTTAGTAGCAGCTAGCGGGACGAATTCTACGTGTCTGCCATGGCATAGTGGTAAGCATAGAGCCTACCGCACGGAGGGTTGGGGTTCGATACCCGTTAGTTTTAAACTTTTTTATATTTTTACACCTACATATTATTTTTGAGGGATGTGAAATGGGAAATAAAAATTAGGTGATTTTGTTTTATCTTGGAAATTTGTTAATGTTTCACTCTAATACGTTTTGAACACGATTCGCATTTTGAATGTTCAATTTAAACTAGGAAAACGCCAAAGTCGATGTTAAACGAGTGTGTGAGCCAAGTGTTGAGTACCTGGGAACATCACCTTTTCTCCCATATACCTAAGGCAGGATCTAGCCCAGAATGGGGAATGATACCGGGTACTATACACATGGCTCACTCACTCGTTTAACAACGACTTTGGCGTTTCCCTAGTTAAAAAAGGAAGCGGAGGGACTGAGTGTCTCCATTAAACTCTAACGGCTCTTATTCTGTGATTCTGTCTGTCTGTCTGTACGTCGAAAATAAGCCGAACCGCTAAACAGATTGCGCTGAAATTTTAAACAGACATCCGGTACGTGTTTACTGAGAACTGTTAGCAAAATCAGCTAGATCCATTGCGTTTTAATCCTACAATAAATACAAATGTGATTTTTTAAATATCGATAGCATATGTTTAGTAGCAGCTAGCGGGACGAGATCTACGTGGCTGGCATGGCCTAGTGGTAAGCATTTAGCCTACCGCACGGAGGGTAGGGGTTCGATACCCGTTCGTTCGAAATTGTTATATTTTTACACCCACATATTATTTTTGAGGTGTGTTAAAAGGTAAATAAGAATTATGTGATTTTGTTTTATCTTGGAAATTTTGTTTCACGCTAATACGTTTTGAACACGATTCGCACTTTAAATGTTCAACTTAAATAACTAGGGAAACGCCTAAGTCGTTGTTAAACGAGTGAGTGAGTCATGTGTATAGTACCCGGTATCATTCCTCATACTGGGCTAGATCCAGCCTCAGGTATTGGGGAGAAAAGGGGATGTTCCCGGGTACTCAACACTTGGCTCACTCAGTCGTTTAACAACGACTTTGGCGTTTCCCTAGTTTTAATTGACATTTGAGGTGCATGCGAGTGGTGGTCGAAACAATAAATAGGTATCTTTGTGTTATTATTTTATAACTGCGATGCTCAAACCTTCTAATTATCAATGAGTGAGATTTTATTTTGAATCATTGTAATAAAGTTATTTCCTCCACTTGAATGCTAACATCCATACCGTGTACATTCTAAAAAAAATATTGATATACCATACAAAAATGCAAAAACTTGCAAAAACGGGGCCAAGCCGAAAACGAGGAAGATACAAGTGGCTCAACTGCATAAAGTGGTGAGATCTCGAAGTGTGGCCAAGCCCATTATTTTGTTAAAAATAATAAATATAATTATTAATTTTAAAATAAATTAATAATAAATCAATATTCATATTATTATCTAACTATAATTATGAAGTAAATATATTAACAAAAATAACATGAAACATTAAATACATTTATTGAAACATTTATATGTGGAAATATCAAAATTAACATATGCCATTCAAAATTAAAAGCTTGGACGATGGATTTGGATTGGTTATGTTTTGGTTAGTCAGTAGCGACAACCAAGTTAAAAATTCATCGACCAAGCTTTCAATTTTGAATGGCGTCTGTTATTTTTTATATTTCCACATTAATACTGTCAAATAAGAATATTTGGAGGAAAAAATTGGGATGTCGCTGATTTTGCCGAGACCTTTCTTATATTATACTTATCAACATACTAAAACTCCCCTACAATCGGACTGGAGCTTTGGCCGCCATATTGGAAAATGGCGGCCAAAAAGTGTTGGTTATCGAATATCTCCAAATTGGTTGGAGATAAACAAAATGTTGCAGTTACACAAATATACCCCCATTCAATTCCCTACAAAAAAGGTGTCACCTATAGTTTTGGAAGGGGCGAAGGTAACGTCACAAAATCGTGGTTTATATGTTGCTTATTGGAGTACCAGCCGATTTCCTCATTTTCACGCCCAGCATCAAACAATGCCGGTAAATCCGTATGAAATCGATATTAATACAAAAGGACTTTTGTACGGTGTTCATGACAGCTTCCATTAGTATTTCAAAAATCAGGTATGCGAAATCGGATTTTGCATTTACCCGGAATATGGGTTTTTCCATTGTTGGCATTTCCTCAAAAATGCCATATTTGACTGTCTATATTAAGCACTAAATAGCATTGGAGGAAAAATTCTTTCTTTGCACATTGCAATGACTTAAATAATGATCCAATCACAACCAAAGTTTAAATCCAATATGGCTGCTAATTCCTTATATTCACAATATGAATACTGTTTTCGTGTTGTTTTTACACTCTTTTTGTTACATAATTCACTTTGATTTTGTGGATATTAAGAATTATCAACCATTTTGGATTAAAGTTTTGGTTGTTATCTCATCGTTATTTGTCACTTCAGTGTGCGTAGAAAGAATTTTTCCTCCAATGCTATTTAGTGCTTAATAATGGACAGTCAAATATTGCATTTTTTGAGAAAATTCCAACAATGGAAAAACCCAAATTCCGGGGAAATGCAAAATCCGATTTCGCATACCTGATTTTTTAAATACTAATGGAAGCTTTCGTGAACACCGTACAAAAGTCCTTTCGTATCTAAATCGATTTCTTGGGGATTTACCGGTATTTAAATCGATTTCTTACGGATTTACCGGGCATTGTTTGATGCTGGGCGTGAAAATTAGGAAATCAGCTGGTACTCCAATAAGCAACATATAAACCACGATTTTGTGACGTAACCTTTGCCCCTACCAAAACTATAGGGGACACCTTTTTTGTAGAGAATTGAATGAGGCTTATTTGCGTAACGCAATATTTTGTCTATCTCCAACCAATTTGGAGATATTCGATAACCAACACTTTTTGGCCGCCATTTTCCATTATGGCGGCTGAAGCTCCAGTCCGTTTGTAGGGGAGTTTTAGTATGTTGATTAGTATTATTTAAGGAATGTCTCTGCAAAAATTCAGCGGCATCGCAATTATTTCCTCTAAACGTCAATATAAGATCTTGTTTGACAGGATTACATGTAAATGTTTCAATAAATTTATTTAATGTTATTTTTGTTAATATATTTATTTCATAATTATAGTTATATAATAATATGGATATTGATATATGATTAATTTATAAAAAACTTAATAAATATATTTATTATTTTAAACAAATAATGGGCTTGGCCACACTTCTAGATCTAACCACTTTATGCAGTTGAGCCACTTGTATCTTCCTCGTTTTCGGCTTGGCCCCTTTTTTGCAAGTTTTTTTGCATTTTTGCACACTCCGTTCGCTACGCTCACTCGTTTAATTAGCCCAGGAATTATAGATTTTGACATCAACATTCTGAACCTAAAGCTGATTTTTTGCACACATGTAACATTTGTCATTCTTCATACGTACAAAGAGTTCCCAAAAGCACACACGCTTGCTTCCTCCGCTATAGCGCCAAAAGGTCATAAGTCACACTGTTACTTACAAATGCTTGTAAAACCTAAACGAACAGAGATATCTCCGTGGTTCTTGTCTCAAAATAATCGGGACCATGTACGCTTTGTGTTAAATATCCAAAACATATATTATTACCTTTTATATTAGTCACAATCACGAAAAGTGCTGGTGCCTAACTCAATACTTCCAAGAATATCCCGTAAATCTTGAATTAGGTCGACTTCACGAAAAATTATCAAGACATACCAAATATGCGGGTGGCTGTCTTGTGGAAGCCACTCTTTGATTTTTTACCGTGCGATGAAAATTAAATGAGGTATGACCAAAATTACAATTGTTTGCGCATCGGCACAATAGTCCGTGGAACAAGCTGCATTTACTATAAAAATATTTCAAAGACGAAAACCAACACCAAAATTTTAAATCTTGTACAAGACATATTTTATAATGTTATTTTTACGTGGGACACGCTTGGTAGCAAGTAAGGCACCTGTCTTGGCGTCCTCAAGATGACCGCCAAAATAATTCTTAAAATTGCTGTATAACTCAAGAAGTGATCATCAGATGTGAACTAAACAGGTATTGTTTTAATGGGTTTTTAATGCTCTAGAAAAAGTGTGATTAGCAGTTTTACCGCAAATGCAAATGCAATAGTTATGATTATATTTATAAATTATTACAATGTATTGCAATTATAGCAATTTAAATATATATATATAATTATTTATACGTAGAACTCGTTAGATTCCCAAGAAATTTTCACACGTTACTAAAATAACGCCAATAAATCCTAAATTGTTAGTCCAGAAACGAAATTCCGGTAACTTATTGGTTAATCAATTATTGAAATAAAGCATTAATTAAATCCCAATTATAAGTTTATAATTCAAGTACCACAATCACATAGTGTATTACACAAGAACAATTCGACCACAATTGACTTAAAAATTATTGGTTTCAAAACTAAATTTCAACCACTTTCATATTAATTTAATTAATTCAATTAATTCAAAATAATGACAATATTCTCAATTAATTGAGTAAAATTTACACAATGTGGTCGACCTTGGAATCATTTTAAAGCAAGCTTTATTAAAAATAAAATTAAAAATAAAATTAATTATTCACCAAATTAATTACATTTTAGTAAAATTATACCACTTTTGACTAATGTATTATTATGTATACTTTAAACTCCATCAATTGTCATAAAAAATATGTCACTTTACTGACATAATGCCAATGAATCCAAAATGTCATATCCCGAAACCAAATTCCTATAACTTGCCGATTAATTAAGCTTGCAAATGGTTCCCAGTTTGGTTGTGTTAATTATTAATTTAATTCATTAATTAATTCAATTAACGGGAAATTTGCATGAACCTAATTTTGGGACTTTATATTTTTAAAATTTTACTTGCATTGTTTATATTTGATACTTTTGTTAGCATTTTTTATTCGCTATGTGATTGTCATCAACAACAATATCGAGATTAAAGCAATTCTTCACATAATTACTACTTAATAACAATTTAGCATTTATTGGCGTTATTTTAGTATAGTGTGAAAATTTCTTGGCAATGTAACGAGTTCTACGTATGAATAATTATATATATTTTTTTAAATTGCTATAATTGCAATACATTGTAATAATTTATAAATATAATTAAAACTATTGCATTTGCGGTAAAACTGCTAATCACACTTTTTGTAGAGCATTAAAAACCCATTAAAACAATACCTGTTTAGTTCACATCTGATGATTACTTCTTGAGTTACAGCAATTTTAAGAATTATTTTGGCGGTCATCTTGAGGACGCCATGACAGGTGCCTTATTTGCTACCAAGCGTGTCCCACGTAAAAATAACATTCTAAAATATGTCTTGTACCAGATTTAAAATTTTGGTGTTGGTTTTCGTCTTTGAAATATTTTTATAGTTGATGCAGCTTGTTCCACGGACTATTGTGCCGATGCGCAAACAATTGTCATTTTGGTCATACCTCATTTAATTTTCATCGCACGGTAAAAAATCAAAGAGTGGCTTCCACAAGACAGCCACCCGCATATTTGGTATGTCTTGATAATTTTTCGTGAAGTCGACCTAATTCAAGATTTACGGGATATTCTTGGAAGTATTGAGTTAGGCACCAGCACTGTTCGTGATTGTGACTAATATAAAAGGTAATAACATATGTTTCGGATATTTAACACAAAGCGTACATAGTCCCGATTATTTTGAGACAAGAACCACAGAGATATCTCTGTTGGTTTAGGTTTTACAAGCATTTGTATGTAACAGTGTGAGTTATGCCCTTTATTCGCTATAGCAGAGGAAACAAGCGTATGTGCTTTTGGGAACTCTCTGTGTGTGTTAAGGCTATTGTACCACCTCTGGCCGATAATTTGAAAGTCGAAGAAACATGTCTGAAAAGTTTGCTGAATGAAAGAAAGCCTTTAAAATAACAGAAAAAAATTGTGATTTTTTTTTGGCGGGACATAACCTCACTTTTGGAAATTATATTTAGATTTTTGGACAAAAGTGTAATTTACAAGACTAGTTCAAAATTAAATTTTGATAATCGGTTTTCTGGACATAGATCCTAAACACCTTTAGCTATAACTTGACTATAGCTAAAATAGTTTTCTGAAAATAACAGTTGGTGTACGATTTTTTTTTTCAAACGGTACAAAACTCGTATTTGTACCGTTTGACAAAAAAATTCGTACACCCACATAACTGTTTTATGCGACTGTGGATCTGTTATTCACGTTCACTCACTTGCATATCAAATGGTGATGGAGATCTTGTTCCCCTGAAGCCAGCGATGTTTTTGCAAAATATTCGACAAGTTGGAGTGGTAGACTGTGACAACATAGATGCAACACATCTGAACAAGTGACTACGTTACAGACAGAAATTGGTAGAAGATCTACGTCAGCGATTCCGGAGTTAATATCTAGGACAAATAGTTCAGAGAAACAAAGAAAAGCCAGAGAAACGAACAATTAACGTTGGAGATATTGTTCTCATTGAAAGTGACAACATCAAACCTCTAGATTGGCCCTAGCACGTGTTATAGAAGTTAAACCCGGAAACGATGGCTGGTCCAGATTACGAATTACCCAATACAACGTATTTTTCCTTTGGAAGTATCTGCAAAGAATGTAGTCTAATGTGTAAATATGTCATATTGTGTCTAAATGTGAATATGTTAACTTGTTTGATACTGTGACACCATGAGGTGGGAGTGACTGTTTTGTTTTATTAGGATTGTTGTGTTTTCGTAAAATGGCAGTAAGATTTTTATATTAGTGCTATTAAATAAATGATTTATTATTATTAAATAGGCTTCAGGTGTTCTCTTTTCAACACTAATATTGATATTGATGCAATATTTGAGTTCCCGATGGTCAATTTCTTGGTAAAAATGGGTCACAGGCCCAGATTAAGTCGAAATTTGGTGTTCTTATTAAAATTTAGACGTCATTTTTAAAGATGGCCGCCAAAGGGAATGGATTGAGATCCGCGTTGGCTCCCGGTCTATAAATGACTAGTTGTGTTTCTTGTAGACGCAAAAAAAACATTGCACCTCTATACCAAAATCCACAAAATGTTTTTCATGGTGTAACATAGCAGCCGAACTATTAAAGAGCGCCTATTACGGACCCGGGTAATTACAGAACCATCAGTCTATAAAAGTGTTGTTGGCAAGGTTCTCGAGAAGATAGTCCACAGCCGCATGTTGACCTTTGTTGAGCTTCAGGGTGTCCTCCCTGAGAAATAGGCGGGCTTTCGCCCCGGGCGGACCGTTACCGACCCTGTTGCTCGCCTTGTCACGGAAGTCACGTCCACCTTAAATGATGGCCAATGTGTACTGGCCGCTTTCCTAGATATTTCGCGGGCGTTTGCCAAGGTCTGCCACGACGGCCTTGTCTACAAGTTGATCACCTTGGTTGGGTGTTCCTCTCCTCATGGTCCGTTGCCTCCGATCTTTCCTAACCGGCCGAACAGCGCTGGTCCGGGTGGAGGCGCATCTTTCCGCACCATTCTCTATCCGCGCCCGAGTTCCTCAAGGTTCTTGCCTTCCCCCCCTTCTTTATTTCATCTACTGCCACGATATTCCAGTTCCACGTCACGCGCGTCTGTCCTTAGTCCAGAAGGCTGATGACACCACATACTGGTGCTTCCAGCGGTCTGCCGCCGGCGCCTTTCGGTGGCTTCAACTGCAGTTGGACGATCTTCAACTTTGGATGGCGGGTTGGAGAGTCCTTCCTAATGCCTCCAAGACTCGGCTCCTGCTCTTCCGGCATCGACACAAAACTCGGATTTTGTCTCAACTGCCCATGCGTCACTCCATCACTCTGTGGGGTGACCAGGTGTTCGTCTCCCGCGCCGCAAAATATATGGGAGTGACTTTCACCGCCACCCTCGATTGGGCTGCCCACACCCGAGACATTTGTTTGCGGACGAGGCGGCGTATGACTCCTCCTCGTGATGCTGAGGGGCCTTGTCCGGGCCTGTGGTTTCAAGACACTCCGCCATACATACCAGGTGTTCCTGCGCCCCTTGTTCGAACATGCTACTGCTGCTCTTGCGCCAGTCCTCGGTCGTCAACTTCGGGAGTACTGCTCGCTCGAGCGTCGTATCCTGCGTCGTATTGCCCACCTGCACCCTCTGCCACGCGCAACGGCGAGGTCCGAGGTGTACGACGTCACAGGGGTTTAATCCTTGCGCATGCGACTCGATGCCCGCACCACCGGTTGCCCGCCCCCGACGCTGACGACCTCGGTACCATTACCCGAGCCACGCGGATGCCCTCCCTGTGGTCGCCGGCCCCAGGTGACCTCTTCACTGAGCGCTGGGGGCAGGCGTGTGGTACCTGGAGCGCGGATACTCAACGGTTCGTACCTCCGCGAGTGTACGCGTGTGTTCACCCCATAACGGTGTGCGTGTGCGTCGGTGAGAGCCGCGATGTTGGTGTGTCCGTGCCTTGAGACCCACGATCAGTTTGTGTTTTTGTGTTCCTGTGCCCGTCCTGTTGCATTCTTGTTTATTTTTAAGTGTTTTATTTGTGTTTCTCCTGTTATTGTTTAGGAGTGTTTACCCCGTACATTTGTGTTTTCTGTAGATTTCTCTTTGCCTTTTTGCTATTCTTGCACCTCGCAGAGCCAGTGTAGCACCACGACATTTATTTTTGACTTCTTAATGTTTTTCTCTCATTGCATGGCATGATTCTTCTGTACTCTCCTTAGTGCTTTTTGTGTTTAAGATTTATGTTTCTTTGTACGTATAAAGGCTGCAGAGGGCAGTATTGTTGCCCTATATCGGCCTTCCCGCCCAATCAAAAAATACAAATACAGCATATTTTGACCGTCTACTTGCCCAAATTACAAAAATAAAACATAGAGGATTCACAGCAAAGGTAGCTGAGTACATCAATGATGGCCAATATTTTTTGGGCCAAAATCTTCCAAGGTCACGGGGCTCAAAGATCGTACCCATGTTATTTCCTATGGGAGATTTTTGCCGATGGGACCAATCTCGAAAATTACCAAGTTTGGCAATTTTTTGGGGGGAATGGTGGACCCTATATTTTTTTCATAGCCTAAATGAAATTTATTTTTTTGAGTTTAGTGGGTGAATACCCCTTCAACCATAACACACACAAACACACCAAACTTAAGTGGACCAAGGAGTTACCCGATTCTTGATTTTTTTTCATTCTGTTTAAAGGTAACATTCTAAATATATTGTCGTTCATATCTGAACGTCAAGAAAGAAATTCAATCTAATGTGTACTGTTTGCCAGGGACAAGACTCGGTGGGCTCCGCGCTGGCCTTCTGTCTGCACCTTCTTGCGACGAACCCGATTGCGCAGCAGGCAGTGGTCGAAGAACTAGACTCCATCTTCCAGGGATCACAACGCGACCCGACCATCCACGACCTGCGCAACATGAGGTCCCTTGAACGGTGTCTCAAAGAGACACTCAGGATGTATCCCAGTGTTCCCTTAATTGCTCGAAGGATAAACGAGAACATCACAATGGGTAAGCCATAATGAGCTCTTCTAACAAAGAGTTTAGATGTGCAGTGTGACATAGACCAACGAGTCCTTCAGTATAAAAGCTCTTAGCACAACGAACGAATTTATTTACAATCCCCTTCCACCCTTTCCCCATGGTGTATATAACCTTTCAGAATAACCCCCACCAACAATCTAGAAGTTATTACATCCGCTCGGCAAGTAGGACATTCGGGCTCGGATTATGTAAAGATTGGATTGTTGCACGGGGAGCGAATTCCCATTTAGCATGTTTTTTTCTTAACGTTTGCCTGTCCGTCTGTCTGTGCTCGTGTTTCGTCACGTTACAAACCACAAACAAACGGCTTTTAATTTGACTTTGCCCTTCATCAAGAATTATACAGAACTTATAGACCGGCGCCCACCATTAGTGAGAACCTCCCTCCCCTTTTGCGGACAAAAGGAGACCCCATTTATGATGGTTGGTAAATTATACAGAACTTATAGCCCGGGACCCCCTATTAGTGAGACCTCCCTCCCCACTCTGCGGAAAATGGGGACCTTATATTTTGATAGGTTGGTAAAATTATACAGAACTTATAGACCGGCACCCACTATTAGTGAGAACCTACCTCCCCCACTCGCGGGCAAAAGAACCCCTTTATTATATAGGTTGGAATTATACAGAACTTATGACCCGGGAAAACCATTAGTGAGAACCCCCTCTCCCCCTCTTTCGGACAAATGGAACCCTTATTTTTGATAGGTTGGTAAATTATACAAATTTTTAGACCGGCTCCCCCATAAGTGAGAACCCCCTCTCCCCTTTTGCGGACAAAAAGGAGACCCTTATATTATGATAGGTTGGTAATTTACAGAACTTTTAGACCGGCACCACCCTTAGTGGAACCTCCCCTCCCCCTCGCGGCAAAAAGGAGACCCTTAATTATGGTAGTGTTGTAACTTATACAGATTATAGAACCGGCATCCACCATTAGTGAGAACCTCCCTCCCCCTTCTGCGGACAATTGGAGACCCTTATATCTTGATAGCTGGAAATTATACAGAACCTTCTAGACCGGCAATCCACCATTATGAGAACCTCGCCTCCCTTCTGCGGACAAATGAGACCCTATCATCATTAGTTGGGAAATATAACATGAACTTGGAAGACCGGCATCCACATTAGTGAGTAGCTCCCTCCACCTTCTGCGGACAAATGGAGACCCCTTATATTATGATAGGTTGGTAAATTATACAGAACTTATAGACCGGCACCCACCATTGAAACCCCCCCCCGTGGGAAACCTCCCTTCCCCCTTCGTCGGACAAATGGAGACCCTTATAGATCGGTAGGTGCAAATTATACAGACCCTTATCCCTTGCGACGAAATGGCACCATTATGAGACCTCTGCTCCCCTTTACACTTTGCCGGACCAATTATGGAACCCTTCACTATTATGATAGGTTGGTAAATTATACAGAACTTATAGACCGGCATCCACCATTAGTGAGAACCTCCCTCTCCCTTCTGCGGATGAATGGAATTATAATATGATAGGTGGTAAATCAACAACTTAGTAGACCGGCCTCCCCATTGTGAGAACCTCCCCCACTTGGAGAAATGGAGACCCTATATTATGATAGGTTGGTATTATACCAGATTATAGAACCGCCACCCCCCCTTAGTGAGGAACCTCCCTCCCACTCTGTGGCGGAGAAATGGAGACCCTTATATTATGATAGTTGTAAATTATACAGAACTTTTTAAAACCGGCTTTCCCCTTTAGTGAAAACCCTCCTCCCCCTCAAAAAGGGAACCCTTTTTGGGGATTTGGAAAATTTAAAATTTACCGGTAATTATAAAAACCTCCCTCCCCATTGGGGAAAAATCCCTGAAATGAATTTAAAATTTTTCAGAATTTAAAAAATTCCCCCTTATAAAAACCCCCTCCCCCTTTGGGAACTGGGCCCATATTAGGAGGGGTAAATAATACAGAACTTATAGACCGGCACCCCCCATTAGTGAAACCCCCTCCCCCTTCGGGGGACAAATGGAGCCCTTTTATTTTTGGGTGGGTTTGGGAAAAATTATACAGACTTATAGCGGCATCCACCTTAGTGAGAACCTCCCTCCCCTTCTGCGGACAATGGAGACCCTTATATTAGGGTAGGTTGGTAAATTATCAGAACTTTAACCGGCCCCACCATTATTAGAACCTCCCTCCCCCTTCTGCGGACAAATGGAACCCTTTATTATGGTTTGGGGGTTTTTTTTTAAAAAACCCCCAAAAAAACCCCCTTCCCACTTGGGACGGAAACCCCTTTAAATTTAGATTTAAATTTACAAATTTTAAGCCCCATAAATTTGGAATTCCCCCCCTTTTCCCCAAAAATTGAGCCCCCTTTTTTGAGGAAAATAAAAATTTAAATAAAAGGGGAAAATTATAAAACCCTCCCCCCCCCCCAAAAGGGAAACCCTTTTTTGGGAAAATTTGGAAATTATAGAATTAAGCCCGGACCCCCCCAATTTTAAAAAAACCCCTCCCCCCCTGGGGGACAAATGGAACCCCTTTATTATGAAGGTTGGAAAAAAAAAAAAAAAACCCGGGAACCCCCCTTATAAAACCCCCTCCCCATTGGGAAAAAATCCCTTTTTTTGAAGGGGAAAAAACCCAAAATTTAAGGTAATTATAAACTTTTCCCCCTCAAAAGGGAAACCCTTTTTTAAAGGGGGTTTAAATTATAAAAATTATAAAATACCTTTAAAAAAAATAGAACATCCCTCTCCCCCTCTGCGGAGAAATGGAGACCCTTATATTATGATAGGCTGGTAATTTTGGAGTATACATCAACTTGTTGGCCTGGTGGACAATGGTGGGTGCAGCCGGGTACAGGAGTGTCCAAAGTGACGATTGTAAGGGGGTGTTTTCAACAGTTTTTGTTATTTTTTCAAGGCCAAATCGTTGAGTGAATTCTATTTCATTATTACAACGCTTATATTAGCTTCATGTGTTTGTCTGTCTGTCTGACTTTCTATCTGTCTAGACGAAATCTTATAATCAATAATTCATTACAACGCTTATATTAGCTTATTGTGCTTGTCTGTCTGTCTGTCTGTCTGTCTGTCTAGACGGAATCTTATAATCGATATTTCACCCACTTCTCAATGTCCAATCAAGCTGAAATTTTTCACGCATACGTATACTTGATGATAATAGATGAACAATCAACAGATTCACTAATTAATCAATTAATTCATCGTAATTAATAATTAACGTTTTATATGGGAATTGGTATTTCACCCACTTCCAGAAGTTCAATATAATACAAAAAAATAAAAAATAAATACATTATCGTTAAGACTAAAAAGTATACTAGGAAAACGCTGTCCCGCCGCGTTGTTGGATGAGCGTAATTGGTGCATTGAGCTGCCATGTGTTATGCGGATTTTCTGTTGTTCTGTGAAAAACTCATTTCTAAGTTGAAGATTTTTTTTAAATTAGATTAAATTAAATTAAAAATCAACTTAAGTTTTTAATTTATTAAATTAATCGTAATTTTAAAAAAGGAAAAAAATCGTAATATTGAAATTTTTATAAGAAATAATTATTCGATTGCGCACAAATTTTATACGAATATATTAATTCATAAAAGTAAGGTTCTGTGAAAAAATCATTACAATAGGATAAAGCATGTAGGTGTTATAAGTCCAAGAATTGTTTAAAAAAAGAAAACAAAACGTAAAATTTCGATTTTTACGAGAAATAGTTTTTCGATTGCGCTCAAATTTCACACGAATACCTTAATTCATAAAATTAATGTTCTGAGAAAAAATCATTAAAATCGGATAAAGCATGTAGGTGTTATAAGCTTAAGAAATTTTTTAAAAATCGAAAAAAATCGTAAAAGTGCAATTTTAATGAGAAATAATTTCGATTGCGCTAAAAAACGTGGCAGTTCTTGGTTCAAAGATTCGAAGGCTCCAAAATTACGCAATTGGAGATCGTTTAGCCGGAATCGTGCAAACAGACACACAAAAATACAAACAGAAAAAAGAAAAAAAAGAAAAACATTCCGGATTTTTTTCTCCAGTGTAGTGAAATGGAATCTTCGCTTCGCTCGCTACGCTCATCCAAAAATAATATTACACGAAAAAAATTTTTTTTTTAGAACAACGCTTATATTATTTAAATGTACTTAAAAGTAAAAAATAAATTTTCGCCCAACAAATTTTTGCCTTACTCGGAAATTAAAAGCGTTGGGCGCTTACGGTATTGACATAGATTACAGAATTTGTTGTTCATGGAAGGAAAGCGCCCAACGCTTTTAATTTCCGAGTAAGGCAAAAATTTGTTGGGCGAAAATTTATTTTTTACTTTTTAGTACATTTAAATATAAGCGTTGTTTTAAAAAAAATATTTTTTTCATGTAATATTTTTTACTTGATTCATGTAAGGAATGGAAAAAAAATTGTCCGAAATTTTAATTTTCTTGTATGTCCCAAAAATAATATTTTTTACTTTTCAAAAAATAGTCAAAATGGTCTCAAATTGGCCGTTCTGGTAAAAACTGATCGCTCATCCAACAACGCGGCGGGACTTAAGCGTTTTCCTAGTATGATACGGTGGTAATTTGGAGTAGAAACCCACTTGTTTGCCAGTTGGCCAGCAGTGGATGCGGCGTACAGACATGTCCAATTGTGACACCTATAAAATTAATAGACTGGCATCTATAAAGGTTCTAGGTATCACTTATATTCTTGTGCGTAATTGCATACGGCCCCGATCTGACTTTTGCTCTGTACACCCATTTGAATCGGCTCCGCTTCCGCGGGAAATGTTGGTTGGCACACCTGTCTCGTGACGCGTACGGTAGGCTGTGAGCCGCGCACGGAGTAGACCTTGGTACGGAGGTGGGATGTCAGGGGCGTCAGCTGTTCCGGTTGAGAAGTGAAGTCTTTCCAGACAGATTCTCATCGAATACAGTCGTCTTTCTACGACAATGGCTCTGGTTCGACGCCTCGTGTGGTGATGTGGAACTTTTTGCACGTCTAGTCCCCTGTTGGAGTCGTAGTACGGACCAGAACTTACACAAGTTACACGGAAGTAGGATTCACCTTCATTCCAGGTCATGTTAGATATCTTAGGGAAGGACGCGCGGCGACTTTGCCCACGATTCTAGTTTACTAATGCCTGCTAGGGTTAGAAGAAGATGATCAAGATTTCGGGACATGCCCCTGGGTTTGAAGGATGGTAGCTATGGATTTCACACCTACTCGTGGTATTTGTGTCCCTGGGTGTTTTAGCCCACATCACCAGTTTTGACATTTCTCTTGTTGAACTCTTGCTACAATCCCCACTAGGCCTAGACCATACTGTTGGTACATGTACTAGTCTAGTGGTAGATCTCTTTAGGCCCAAGCTAGAATTTGATAAACTAGACTATAAAGCCAGGCTTAAGATTTTACTAGTAGGCCTAGCTTTAGAGTAGGTCTAGCATATCTCTAGTCAGCTAGTCTTACGTTGGACTTTTGCTTAGGGCCTTGGCTTAAATATAATTATCTAGTCCCACCCGGCATTTATTTCCCTAGTAGGCCTAGTCCAGGACCTGACTACTAGATGAACGTTTGAAACCATATCTTTTGTGCCTACCTTCTGTAGGCCTAATTCCCTGTGAGCCCATATGGCCTATTGATTTGATGGTACGTCACAGGCCTAGCAAACATGTGTGATGTTCGTAGCTGTTCTCTTATAGTGTGACATGCGTACCTAGCCTACGAGGCATTTGTCTCTTATAGATTTTTAGTTTTTGTAACGGGAAGGTACGCTCGGCCCATATGGCCTATTAATTGATTTGAGGTAGGCTACGTCAGAGGCTTAGCGAACACATGTGATGTTCGTAGCTGTTCTCATATAGTGTGACATGCATACCTGGCCTAAAAGGCATATGTCTCTTATAGATTATTGATTTTGTATAACTTGTGGTAGGGCAAAAGAATTGTTGTATTATTTCCACATGAATCATTTCACGTGCAACCCAGGTACAGCCTATGTTTTTAACCTGAGGACCCAGGTTGTCTAGGCTTAAGCCTATATAGGCCTACCTATATTTTTCCGTGATATTTCTACACTGTGACATAAATGTTGTTAATTTGGTCAAGAGGGCTGAAGGTGTCGGCGACCACTTGCACTTAGCCGGTCAGGACTGTACCAGACTTTACGCTTGTTTTTCCGGTACGTGCAGTGGTGGCCGAACCTTCTCCATCTCATTAGAGAAGCAGACCTGGTATTTGGTAATGCTAATTGTGTACTCTGCTGGGTTTTATTGTTTTTATGTTTAATATTATTTGTGGTTATGCGTCTTACAGAACGTCGGCACTATTCCGACAATAAATCTTTCCAATCTCTACATCTTGTGTTTTAGTATCGTTATTAGTTCTTCGTATTTCCACTGTTGATACTAGTACTAGGGAAACGCCAAAGTCGTTGTTAGACGAGTGAGAGAGCCATGTGTTGAGTACCCGGGAACATTTGCATTTAATTTAGATAATTATATTGTGGTATAAATAATAGTGTTTTTAAGTTTTGTATAAGAACACGTCAACTGTAAGGCCATAATGCGCCACTCTAGCCTATGATAGGCTAGGGAGGCCTATAGGTAGGGGGAAGAAAAGTAATGTTAGTAAGTACTCAACACATGGCTCACTCACTCGACTCTGGCGTTTCCCTAGTATAATCTTTACACAAACATTTGTCATCACAAACCCTTGTTGAACAGATAGGCTACACCCCAGGCTAAATGGAACGGCCGGTGTATGACCCCTAGAACAGGTACTTCCTCCAGCGTCAATGTATGAAAAATTAAAGACGATTCCGTCTGGGCCCAGGGTAGAATTGGCCCAGAGCATGGATCTGCTAATCGTAAAAGGCGATTCAAGAGAAAAAAGTCCCACCTCGCAAACATCAGCCAATAAGAGGGAAGTATATTATACTCCCCAAAACTAGATGCGAGCTCTGGAAATCGTCGTCGGGGACACCTCCCCCTTCCCTTGACGACCTTCCCGACGACGGTGACAATGACACAACGAACGATGAGAAAGACAATGACGACCACGAAGTGAGTAATCCCCCTTCCTCCCCTTAACCGTGGCTGGTTCTAACCAGCATGGGCCCCTCCTTCCCATCCCCTAGGCTAGAGTGGTGCATTACGACCCAACGGTTGACGCGTCCTTTATCCAAATAAACCAAAAAAAGATTAAGGCCTAGGCGAACAGAGAAAGTGGTGTGTAGTTTTTTGGTTTCAGGGTGCGTCAACCGTTTATGTCGTCGTTGTCGCCGTCTTTGTAATGAAAAAAGGCTAGTACCATACGTCCCAATTTAGTTTTAATTTGCGACAACTGCTAGGTCAAAAAGCGCCACTCTTGCCTAGAGGATATAGGGAGGAAAATCCCATGCTGGTGCTGGTCAGAAATAGCCACGGGTAAAGGTGAAAGAAAAGGGAGGGTTCTCGCGTCGTGGTCGTCATCGTCTTTGTCATCGTTCGTTTTGTCCTGGTCGTCATCGTTGGGAAGGTCGTCAGAGAATATGGGGGGTTCCCGTCGACGACTGCCAGAGCTCGCATTCTAGTTTCGGGAAGTAATATACTTCCCTACTTACCAGCTGATGTTTGCGAGATAAAATACGTCTCTTTCCTCGCCTTTGTAGATCATCACCAGCCAAACGAAGTGTATAATAGTATCCTTGATTTACAGAATGACAGAAGCCATGCATAACAAAAACAAAATAAGAAATGTCGACTTGGTTCATCTAGTATCTATGATCTGATCGTAAACTTTCACAGGCTGTGTTCTATTTTGCTAATGGGTATTTTAAACATTTGCAATCTAGATTTAATTTTTCCATTTTTTTTTCTTGTGAGCTTAAATCGTAATGGATATTGCTCATTTTGTAAGCAGTTCTCAGTTACCTGGTCACGGATGTGTGTTTAAAATTTCAGCTCAATCTATTTGGCCGTTCGGCCGTATGAGCCTGGACAGACAGACATTGGACAATGCTCACGGCCAAGGCCCGATCGAGTATAGCGTTAGGAAAGACTACGTTTGCTGCGCTCACTCGTCTAACTAGTCGGTACCTACTTTTTAGGAAACACGTGGCGCCTAACAGCTTTACAACTACGGAAGAACTACCAGACATACGGCCGCGCCCCTTTCTCCACTGAGTAGCAACCGTGCTGTGAAGGTGTTACACAATGGATGTATTTTAGACCTTTCAGACCCATTGTCCACAATCATGGACATAAACTTTTTTAATTTATAGGGTATCTGGGTAAAAGATAAGATTTTTTTTCAATTTGATCCCATATTTTTTGTTGCATAAAAAATAAATACATCTTTTCCAGATTGCACTGGGACTATAAGTGCCTTTTTGAGAGAAGATTGAAACCACACATTTTTGCAAAATGGCTAAAAAAGGAAAAAATACGGGTCGTCCCGGAAAAATACTATATTTCTAGTATTGCTACTATTGAGATACAAAAATGTAAAACATGCAAAAAAAAAATAGTGAAAAAATGTTTTAGGAATGTACATCAAATTTACATTTTTATATAAAATGAAGCTTAAAAATTGTTTAAGAAGGTTGTTTTAACTAGTTTAATTTTTATCCTGCCGAATCGTTGAATCATCATCATCAGTATCTTTTGCCACGTCCAACTCTGCGTTGGGTCGGCATTAAAGACAGGCCTCTCCATCTTCTTATTTCCTGCCACCACTCCTCTCCTTCCATCACATTCCAGTCTCCTCCTCGCTGTTCTACACCTTTTTTCACACTATTCTGCCATTGCTGACGTGGTCTGCCCCTTGGTCTCCTACCTGGAATTTCCAATTCCATTGTCCTTCTCGGTAATCTCGCTCTTTCCATCCTTTTGCCATGTCCGAACCACTTTAATCTTCTCTCTCCAATTCGCTCCATTAAATTCCTCACGCCTACTTGATCTCTTATATCCTCATTCCGTATTCGATCCCATCTAGTCTTACCTACAATGCTTCTCAAAAACTTTGTATCTACAGCCTGCACAAGGCTCTCATCCTCTGTTGTCATATTCCAATTCTCTGCTGCATATGGCCAGTATTGAAACAACATAGGTCTGGTAGGTGGTAACCTTGCACTTCTTTGGTACTTCTCTGTTCCATATGAAATCTCAGATAGATTGGAATAACCCAACTGCTTGCTGTGTCCTTATTCCTATCTCATGTTGAATCCTTCCATCGCATGCTACTATACTCCCCAAGTACTTAAAATTCTTCACTTGCTTTAAAATCTGTCCTAGTATAATCCTGACATTCTTTGCTTTATCTCGTGTCATCAGCATTGTTTCACTCTTGCCAGTTCCAAACACCAGACCATATTCTCCTGCCAACACACTCCACAAATCAACTTGAGATTTGCACTTCCTTTTCTTCCTCTCCGCACTCCAAAAGATCGTCTGCAAATAACATTATTTTCATACATTCTTCTCCGATTCTCTCTACAACTTTCCAAGTAATTTCGTCCATTACAATAATGCACAATAGTGGTGACAGCACACTTCCCTTTTTTAACCCACTCCTAATGTGCAACCACTTTGTAATTCCACAGCACTTCTAGATATCGAGTAGGGGCCTACATCTCTTTCACTCTTGTTATTATTCCTTTGTTAACTCCTATAGTTTGCATTGCACCCCAAAACTTCTCTCTCTTGAGGCTATTGTATACCTTTCGATATTTAGAAAGGCCATACACAGGTCCTTTTCTCGGTCGTAGCACTTTTCCAGTAGCTGTCTGAGTGAGAAAATGTCCACCGTCGATCTTCCTCCTTTAAATCCATGTTGTTCTTCTCTAAAATCTCCTTCTACCAAGTTTCTAATTCTACTTTCTATTATTCCTTTGTAGATCTTGTGATATTCTCAGCCACTTCTTATTGTTTCATAGGTAACTATTCAAATAAAGACTCACCATTTGTATCATTATTTCTGTTGACTTTATTATAATTATGCCAGAGCCTTTACATAAGCCATCTAGCTTCCAAGGCCGCCATCACCATACCATGATGCATTGCAGTTGCACCAGTCTACCAGGCGTCAGCTGGACTGCAGAGAGAGGGGGCGGAGCCATAGCGACCGCCCCAGTCTTACATACTTAACATCTCCCCTTCAGCTTAGTGTTTACATACATACATTACAATTTAATAATAACACTAAGCTCTAATCTACATTACAAAATCCTTAAATTTAGAGGGGGCCCTTACCGTTCGAGTAGGGTGGGGTGAGGGTACAATGGCAACTTGTGCCCGAGGTGGCTAAGCTGGTGTATCACTAACTTCACTTGGCACTTGATGACCAACTTCCTCACAGTAGGGATTATTGATAGGAGGTGGTGGGTTGTTGGACTTTCTTAAGTCACTTCTATTACGTCTATAAGTATGATTATTACTAGTGACCATGTAAGACCTCGGTGCTTCAAGCTTTGTTTGAACTTGTGCTTTTTCCCACTGTCCTTGTCTGCGTATTAATACACTGTCACCAGTAGAGAGTTCTGGCAAAGGTTTTACACCACGATCATAATAGTATTTTTGAAAAACCTGATTCTTTGATAGAGCCTCTTTAACCTTTCTTGCAATCATAGGCTTGAGACACTAATGAGTAACAGGAATTTTAGTACGTAGTCGACGACTCATTAACAATTGAGACGGCGATGCATCTATACCCTGAATGGGTGTATTACTATACTGTTACAATGCTGTATACATATCTTCCCCCACCTCCAAGGATTTCTTTAATATACACTTAGCAGTCTGAACTGCTCGTTCGGCCAAGCCATTAGACTTTGCGTAAGTGGGACTTGAGGTCTTAACAGTAAAGTCCCATGCTTTGGCGAACTGATTGAATTCATAAGAATTGAAAGGCATGTTGTCACAAAGGAGGGTTTCTGGAATTCCATTCCGAGCCATTGTAGATTTTAGAACTAGAATAGTTTCCTTAGCAGTCTTGCCGTGAGTTTTAACTAGCTCAATCCATTTAGAATATGAATCAACAACAACTAAGTAGTTAGCTCCATGGAATTCAAGATAATCTGTTGCGACAATTTGAAAAGCCCTGTCAGGAATTTGGCGTTGAATCATAGGCTCTTTTACATTAGCATTGCGAAACTTTTCACAAATTTCACAGCGAGAGACCATGTCTTCAATTTGTTGAGCCATGCCAGGCCAGTATAGCAATGATCTAGCTATGTTTTTACATTTTACTATACCTAAGTGACCTTCGTGGATCGATTCCAACATTTTACGTCTCATGGAAAGAGGCACTATTAACTTTTCTCCCATAAAAATTAGATCATCTGAATCTGAAATTTCAGAGCGGAACTTCCAGTACCACCTACTGTCTATAGATACGTCTTGAACATGCGTTGGCCAACCATTCTTATGATACCACAATACTTGCTGTAACACCTGGTCCTGTTTGGTAGCCTCTTGGAATTCTAACCTTTTTTCTGGGCTTACCGCCAAATGTTTGGACACTACATGTACTACGGCCTCTAGTTCAGGGTCATCAGTTACTTTATCCTTAAGAAAGGCTCTAGAAAGGGTATCTGCAATAAACATGAATTAACCCGGGACAAATGTTACAGTATAATCATAACGGAGGCACTTGAGAAGCATGCGTTGCAAGCGACTTGGGACTTTCCCAATTTTTTTTTTTTACTATGACTTCTAAAGGTTTATGGTCTGATTGAATTTCTACTTAACGTCCATAGCAATGGAAATTTTCTAGGGAATAGGCTATCGCCAACATTTCTTTTTCGATTTGAGCATAATTCCCTTCAGCAACTGTCAGTGAGCGTGAAGCATAGGCAATTGGGTTGCCTTCCTGTAACAAACATGATCCAATATCATTTGCAAACACCGATTTGCTTACATAAAAAAACCTTAAAACAGGTGTGTTGAACAAATTTTGTTTCAATAGTGCATTAGCTTTTACCTGTGAATCACCCCACACCCACATTGTCTAATCTTTTAGAAGATCTCTGAGTGGTGCCGTTATCTCGGACAATTTTGGAATAAATGACCCAACATAAGTTACCATGCCAAGGAACCTGCGAAGCTCTTCCTTTGAAGAAGGGATATCCATTTCAACTATGGCTCTAATCCTAACTGGATCAGCTTCTAACCCTTTGCTACTCATGATGTGACCTAAATAGTTAACGGATTTGACACGCAGTTGAAACTTATCTGGGTTGAACTTTACTTGGTATTCTCTAGCCCTCTCAAGTACTTGATAAAGTATCTTATCATGTTCTTCCTCATTCTCCCCTGCTATGATGAGATCATCAAAGACCAGTTCCACTCCCTTTATGTTCCCAAAGATAGCTAACATTTTCAGAAAACTTCTGGCCAGATTTTACCCCGAACGGGAACCTGTTAAATCTGTACCGCCCAAAAGGAGTATTGAAACAGCACAGGTCTGCACTGGAATCATCCAAAACCAGTTGCCAGAACCCATCTTTCAAGTCAATGCTAGAAAATACACTTTTACCATTCATGCGAGATGCTATGTCTTCCACTGTTGGAATAGTATGGTGCTCGCGCTTGATTGCTAAGTTTTAATCTTTAGGATCTAAACATAGACGGATATCTCCATTTTTCTTTTCTGCAATAACTAAACTACTAACCCAACTGGTAGGGTTGTCTACTTTAGACACTACTGTCTCTTTTTCAAGTTTGTCAAGGGTTTCCTTTAATTTAGGTTGTAGCCCAAAAGGCACTTTTCTTTGAGCATGCACTACAGGATTAACAATATCAATCAACTCAATGTGGTGGGAACCTGGAATCTTTCCCAACCCTGTAAACACATCCTGCCACATGCTTACAAGTTCTGCCTTATTTAGGCCTACAGTTACATTATCAACAAGTTGAACAATATTTAATATTTTACAGCCAGATAGCCCTAGTAGTGGCTGGGAACTTATATCTGAAACTACAAAATCAATTGGCTTCTCACATGTTTTATAGGCACACTGGAGGCTAGTTTTGCCTCTTACTTTCACTCTATGGTTACCATATGAAACTAAAACAGTGTTTGACTTAGCCAGTGTCTTTGGACATGATAACTTGTCATAAATAGTACCCGGTAGAATGTTGACCTCGGCTCCCGTATCTACTTTGAATTTTACCTTGAGACCTCCTATTTTCAGAATTGCATACCATGCACCAGCAGCACCTGGTGATCCAATCTCTGAGATGAAATACTCTTCATACCCCTGCTCCTTCACCACCATGTCCGCCTTGGCTTCATCTTGTTGAGCACCATGGATTTCGCGAACCTGCTTCGTCTGCTTACGGCGACACACGTTCTTGAAATGGTTTGACCCGTTGCAATTGAAACACTTCTTTCCATATGCTGGACACCGACCTGGTTGATGAATCGTACCACAGTATCTGCACCCTTCATCGTTGGTTTGATTCTTGCTGTTAGTTGGCCTAGATAGGCCTACTGTTTTGCTAGGCCTAGGTGCTGGTAGGCCCAACTTGTTTTGATACTGCTTGATTGCTTATTATTGCTTATTTTTGGCTTTAGTCAAAGCATTAACTTCATGCGAGGACTCGTGGATCAAACTTAACTGGCGTCTTGTTACTTCCGACGTTCGACAGATCTCAATGGTCTTGGCTAGCGTAATATTTGGGTCTGTCCTGAAAAGTTTCCCCTGAACCCTTTCTGTCCAATATGCAATGCACAATCCTATCCCGGATTAACCACTCCAATTGCTCTCCAAATTCACAAGTGGATGCTGCTGTCTTAAGCCTAGTTCAGAATGTGTCAAAAGGTTCACCTTCACATTGCTTAACCTCAAAAAATTCGTACCTCTCCACTACTAGATTCCGTTGTGGAAGGCAGAAGTCTTCAAATTTCTGTATTATGACGTCATAGGACAATGCGTCTTCCCCTTCCCTGAAGATACAATTTTCATGGATTTCCATAGCATCTTCCCCAATCATGTTGAGTAGGATGGCTTTTTTCCGGGCATCCTGCTTGCCATTATAACCAGTAGCGGCCAGATACGTTTCAAAAGTTTTCCTCCACTTTTTCCAGTCAATTGTTGACTGATCTTTAATCTTGAGTTCATTAGGCCTATGGAAAGTATCCATCATTGCAGGCTAACTAAAACGTATCTGTGGTGTGCGTGTTTGGCTACGCCACGCCCTAGCCTAGGCCTAATAAATCCAGTCCAAGCCAGTTATACTTACTTCTGGACACCATGTGATATTCTCAGCCACTTCTTATTGTTTCATAGGTAACTATTTAAATAAAGACTCACCATTTGTATCATTATTTCTGTTGACTTTATTATAATTATGCCAGAGCCTTTACATGAGCCATCTTGCTTCCCAGGCCGCCATCACCACATGATGCATCACATGATCATCACATGATGCATTGCAGTTGCACCAGTCTACCAGGCGTCAGCTGGACTGCAGAGAGAGAGAGAGGGCGGAGCCATAGCGACCGCCCCAGTCTTACATACTTGACAGATCTTGGCCCAGTGGCATGTCAGTGTTATCCATCAAAAGTTGTAACAGTTTTGCTTGTCTCCCTTTTTTAATATAGGTACAATGAGACCCTTTTTCCAGTCTAAAGGAACTTCCTTGTTTTTCCATACAACAAATAAGACTGTATAGCCACTGCATTCCCACATGCCCATCTCATGCCTGCATCTTTTATCATTTCCACGGCCAGCTCCCACAGCTTCACCATTTTTCATTTTCTTCATTACCAGTTCCACTTCTCTCCGTGTTGTGTGTGTTGCTACCGTCTTCCTCTTCATCCTCATCTCTAGACTCTTCTCTATGTACTACCTCAGGTGTTCTTATCTACTGTTGGTTGATATCAGGGTTTAGAAAGGTTTCAAAGTACGTCTTTCACATTTTTTTCTTCAGTTCATCATCTGTCACAACTTCACCATTTTCTTTAACAAAGTTGTGGCTATCAACCTTTTCTTTTCTCCTTTCTCTCATTATGCCATACAGCATCTCCTTGTTACCATGCACATCCTCTATCATTTCTTCTGTCCAGCCAAGAAACCAATTTCGACGTTCTTCTTTGACCACTGCCCATGCATCTCTTTTACATTTGCTGTACTCATCTCTAGACTCCAATTTCAAATTGTACCAATTTCTGAATGCGTTATTCTTCTTTGCAGTAGCTTCTTTTGTCATATTATTCCACCATGGTGTTTCTTTATACCTTCTCTTTCCATTTTTGACCTACCACTTACCAGTTCTGCTGCTTGAACAAGACCCTTTTTAATAGCACTCCACTTTTCTTCAACTCCTCCTATTTCACCTTTAGGAATTTCTATAGTGACCAACACTTTATATTCTCAAGCTTCATAATTATCCTTTAGTTTCCACACCCGTATTTTCTTTTCTTGGATTGTGCTCTTCTTTACTTATTTTATTTCTTTAAATTCGGCAACTACTAGTCTGTGGTCGCTATCCACGGACACCCCCAGTATAACTTTCACTTCCCTAAGAGCTCCCCATCCACTAGTGTATAATCTATGACGCTTTTTTGTTCACCATTCCAGCTATATCTTGTGATCTTCTGACTTTCTCTTTTCTCATACCAGCTATTCCCTACCTTTAAACCATGTCTCAGACATATTTCCAGGAGTTTCTTTCGTTCTCTGTTCTACCTTCCATACCCATGTGGGCCCATTACATCTTTGTATTCCTTCCTATTGCTTCCAATGTGTGCATTCATATCTCCCATAATTATGGTGTTATTATTTTCAGTGCGACTTTCCAAATCTCGTTCAAATGGGTCTTTTCTACTTTACTGCATCCCACTTGTGGTGCATAGACTTGTTTAAGAGTTAGTTCTTTACTTTTTATACGAAACTTGATACTCATGATTCTGTCATTGACATATAATGCCACTCCTAACACTTTGTCTCGTAGTCCTGAACGTAAAATCAAATGCAGTGGAAATTTGTATTTTCTTCTATGTCCCGGAAATAATGTTTTTTACTTTTCCAAAAAAAGAAGCTGTGTCGTTGTTGTGTCGTGCCAGTTGTGTGGGGGTGGAGAGGGTGCGTGCGTGTGGGTTTGTGAGTATGACTATTCATCTCCCTTCTTGTAGGCGAACACACGCTACCTGCTGGCAGTGAAGTGGCCATATCTCCGTATATTCTCCACCACCTGCCACATGTCTGGGAGAGTCCTTCAACGTTTGACCCAGACAGGTTCCTACCAGAGAACTGCGCCAAGAGACATCCCTACGCCTACATCCCCTTCAGCGCTGGACCAAGGAACTGTATTGGTAATTATAATGATAATGCTTTATTCTCTTTGACATATACATGGTACAGGTACAACTCTTTTATGGAGAGAAAGAGAACAGTGTAGATAAATAATACTAATAATAATAATAATAATAATAATAATAATAATAATAATAATAATAATAATAATAATAATAATAAATTAATTTAAAATTAAGGACAATAATGTGGTATGTCACACAATTTCCCACCTATTCTACATGGATGACCTAAAGTTGTATGCATCAAATTTTGCTCAACTAAACAGTCTAGTCAATACAACATTAGAATTTAGTCAAGATATCTGCATGGAGTTTGGAGTAGACAAATGTAAGACGCTACATATCGAAAAGGGTAAGGTTACACAAGCAGAAGAGTTCCAGCTAGATGATGGAAATAGGATTGGAATAATGGACGATAACGATGTATACAAATATTTAGGATTCGCACAAGCTGCCAGAATTGAACATAAAGTTATGAAAGCAAAATTGATAGATACATACAAGAAACGACTAAAGTCTATCCTCAAGACGCAACTAAACGGTAAAAAACAAGATCACAGCAATAATACATATGCTGTACCAGTACTGACATATTCATTCGGAATCATTAAATGGACGCAGACAGACATCCACGCGTTGGAAATATTAACTCGTACTACACTTACCAAACACAGAATACATCATCCTAAATCAGCAATAGAGAGATTGACACTTCCAAGAGAAAAAGGAGGACGGGGCCTAATTGATCTGAACCACTTATATTATAAACAAATAGAAATTTTAAGAAAATACTTTTTTACAAAGAGCAACCAATCCACACTTCATAGGGCTGTAGTGCTAGCTGACAAATCATTAACTCCACTCAATCTAGCAAACGAAAATGTCAATCTACAAGGGAAACTCATAACTGACGCTTCAAAAGAGTTACGTCTCTCAGAAAAGACCCTACACAAGAGACATTATGATGAACTACACAAAGGTCACGTAGATATTAAAGCATCAAATAGGTGGTTAAACAACGGGGAACTATTTGGAGAAACAGAAGGTTTTATGATGGCTATTCAAGACAGAGTGATTGCGACGAACAATTATAAAAAATACATAATACAAGATGCGACAGTAAACGATCAATGTAGAAAATGTAGTGCAAGGGGTGAAACAATCGAACACATCATATCCGGGTGCAAGTCACTATGTCAAACAGATTACCTCTACAGACATAACCAAGTAGCTAACATTATTCATCAAAAACTAGCAATCAAGTACAACCTCATTGACACACACACACCTTACTACAAATACAAACCAGAGAAAGTACTAGATAGTAAAGATTACAAATTATATTACGACCGCACAGTTATAACAGACCAAACGATACATCACAACAGACCGGATTTAATAATAATTGACAAGAAGAAACAAGAAACTACCCTTATCGACGTTGCTATCCCAATGTGCCATAACGTCGAGACCACGTGGAAGAAAAAAATTGACAAGTATAGTGAACTTGCAATTGAGATCAAGAAGATGTGGAAACAGGAAAAGGTAAATACAATCCCATTCATTATATCAGCCAACGGCATCATACCGAAGAAGCTACATGAAAGCATTAAACAACTAGATCTTCAACCCAATGTATACATCGAGACTCAAAAGGCAGTAATACTCAACACGTGTAGAATAGTTCGTAAATTTCTAAACTAAGAATGATACTTCGAGATTTCGAGACAGCTTCCATCCTGACATGGTTTTCGTGGTTTCCCATAGTCCGAAGAGCAAATGCTAGGATGGCGACGAGAAATCGGCCACGACCGTACACAGCAGAAAGAAAACATCATCTACAAACAATATTAGAATTTATAAATGACTTATTTTAGTTAGAGTTAAGACAAAAGTAATAATGTATGTAATAGGTACACATGGAAGTACTTGACGTAAGTCCGTACAACATGTTAGCTCCGGTTTTAACCGAGTTTGTATGAAATACATCCAATAAAATAATAATAATAATAATTTTTTTTTTTTTTTTTATTAATAATAAAGCATAGTATTACACATCATACATATTCTACTTGATTCGATATCCCACAAAGCTTCATCAGAAGCTTGTCTGTGGGCTAATTATAATATACAAAATTACGGACAATGTAAGAGCATATTAAAATAGTACATATCACAACTAAATAAATTATAATATTAGATAAATTTAATACAAAATTAAACGTTATACTAAATTAAACGTCATTAAACAAGAGAAATTCTTTTAGTTTTAACTTAACTTTACTAATTTTATCTAAATATTTTAGTTCTTTAGGCAATAAATTGAAACTCTGCGGTACACTAGTTTTTAACGACCTTTCACCATATTTGTTTACACAAAATGGAACTCGAAAGTTATTAGCGGCCTTCATTCTTGTGGAGATGTTATGGTCGATTTCAATTTTATACTCATTACTATAATAATAACTTAAGATTAACCTATACGTAAACAACTTATTTACAGTGAGTAAACCAGTTATTTCGAAAAGTTCATTAGAGTAATACATCTCAGTTATGTGATTCATGAAGGATTTTTTTTAATATTTTTATCTGCAAGTTGGATAATTTGATCTGTATGTACACATTTGAGTCATTACCCCAGGCCAACAGAGCATAAGAGATGATTGACTCAACTAAAGAAATATAAACCGTTCGCAGTAAGTTGTAGGGGAGAATGTACTTTAAGTGGTATAGTTGTGCTGCACAGGGCGAATCCGATTACATAACTTAGTTATATGATTTTCCCACGAAAAGCACTTGTCAATTTCAATACCAAGGTATCCATGGCTATACACTGACTCAATAATTTGTTTACAAGTGCAGTTAATTCCACCATTGCTTAATGTAGCGTTATTGTGCAAACAATCAACTGAATGTGAAACGACTTCAACTAATGAGTTGTGGTCAACATTTAATGGACTGGATATGTGGACTATCTTAGTTTTTAATGCATTTACAATCAAACCATCGTCGTGCGTCCATCTCAACAAATTAACGTAGTCTTCTTGTAAATAACTTACCGCAGTTGCCAGGATCTTATGTACCTCAACGAGTGCTGAATCATCGGCAAAGAAATACGCATAACATTTTTAAAATATCGCGTCATCCCATTTACATATATCAAGTACAATAATGGCCCTAAAATTGATCCTTGTGGCACCCCTGATTTTATTAATTTAGTCACGCTGTGAACGTTGCCGATTTTCACAACTAACTTCCTGTTTTTCAAATATTTGAAAAATAATAATAATAATAATAATAATAATAATAATAATAATAATAATAATAATAATAATAATAATAATAATAATAATAATAATAATAATAATAATAATAATAATAATAATTCTATTAATAAAAAAACAATAATAATATATACATATTTTTCAAATAATCAACTTATTTTCGCAAAACACAAATTTACATTGTTACATCTCAAGGAAACCCACAAAGCCCATTATGCGGCCCATATTATAATAATAATAATAATAATAATAATAATAATAATAATAATAATAATAATAATAATAATAATAATAATAATAATAATAATAATAATAATTATAATAATAATAGTAATAATATTATTATATAAAGTTCAAGTTCAAGTTTAAGTTCAAGTTCTTTATTCATCCGTGGATTCATACATTATACAAATATGGATGTCGTCAAGTCTATTGTTAAGATTAAAGTAGGACACATAGAATAAAATATTATAGATAGAGAATAATAAATTACTAGATAAATAAATTCACACACAAAGAATAAGTACTGGTATACTTGCAAGAAAATGTCTTCTTAATAACAATGTTCAGCGTATAGCTATATAAACAGGTAATGAGTATATATACAGAGTGAATGTACAAAATGAATGTAAAAAATGAATGTACAAAAAGAAAGTATTTGCAAGTTATGCAGAGAAAGTAGGATACATAGAATAAAATATTATAGATAGAGAATAATAAATTACTAGATAAATAAAGTCACACACAAAGAATAAGTTCTGGTATACTTGCAAGAAAATGTCTTCTTAAAAACAATGTTCAGCGTATAGCTATATAAACAGGTAATGAGTATATCGCTTCCAGCCCAACAAGACCTCTCAAGTGCAAATTTATTGCAAAATGAGGTTAAAAAAAAACTCTCAAGTACAATAAAATACTCAACAATAGGAAATTCATAACAATGAATATGTATCTAATAACTAAAGATGAATTTTTAAATGACAAATCATTTTCACAATGATCACTTGAGAGCAAACGAAATAATATGTTTTTTATCTCTCCTGAACATTTTTACTTAATGCACTTGAGTGGTCTTGTTGGGTTGGCAGCGATATATACAGAGTGAATGTACAAAATGAATGTATAAAATGAATGTACAAAAAGAAAGTATTTGCAAGTAATGCAGAGAAGTACTCTTGGAGGGAGAAGTAGCTCTGGGATAGGAGGAAGGTTTTAAAAAGAGATTTAAAAGAGGTCATGGAGGGGGAATTTATGATGTTAATGGGAAGCTTGTTGGAGATGGTTTGGGCCAAGTATTTGAGGCTTTTAGAGAATGGAGAGAGGTTATGGGTAATAGTTTTGTATGTAGTAGCTAGTAAATAAACATAATGAAACATAATTTCAAACTTAATAACTTTTAACATGATAAATTTATTGATAAATAGGTAATTCACATGCGGAGAAGTATTCATGGAGCGAGTAAAAACTTTTGGAGAAAATAAATGATTTCATGTGTAGACGCCAATGCAAGAATGTCTACGAGCGACCTAGAGTTCTAGTTGAGAATGTTCTAGAACTTCCCTAGGTAATGGAGTGGAGGAGTGGACTGTATGTAGTTAGGGGATATAACGGGATAGTGCCGTGAACAGAGCTATTAATCACTTACTTGAATAGGCGTGTGGTTGGACGTACGCAGACGACGTGGCGACGTGCTGGCAAACACGGGCGGGCGGGCAGTACGGCACCGGATGCGTAGCACAACGTGGAGATGGAGCACTAATTTAAAAACTTATACTAAACTTGCGAGAATAATGTTATTATAATATACTAGGAAAACGCTTAAGTCCCGCCGCGTTGATGGATGAGCTTTTTTGTAAGTTTTTTGTTTGCGTAGGACCACTTTTTCTTTGCAAGTGCTTTTTGAATGCATTGTCGGTGATTGTTGTCAAGTTTCTATTGTTTCTTGTTAATTGATATTATAAACCTCAAAAAACTCATATTAAAACCTTTATTTCTATGGATTCTGGCTAACTTTTTCAACTTTTTCTTGCAAAAGGTACTACATCACCATAACCTTATGTCCATGAGAAATATGAACGTTGTAGCCCCACCCGTTTGGTCAGAATCGGCCCAAATGTGACGAAAATATCGTATTAAAAATCGAAAAACTCATATTAAAACCTTTATTTCTTTGGATTCTGACTTACTTTTTCAACTTTTTCTTTCAAAAGAAACTATATCACCACAACCTTAATGCACATGTGAAATACTAGAAAAACGCTAAAGTACCGTCGCGTTGTTGAGCGAGCACCGGTACGTGCAACAACGACCCAAGTACGACATTCCCATAATGTTACATACCAATAAGTCTTTAAGGTCTTGACCGATTTAGCTGAAAATTTGGTAAATAGGAGAGAATGTTGTACTTATTGACCCTGCAAAATTTCATAACGATCGGAACATTTTTTATTTTTTATTTTTTATTTTACTTTTTATTTTTTATAACCAACGATCGGATTTTGTTCAAAAACTATACAGCAACCCGCCTAGGTGGTATGTACATGTGGGAAAAATTTCAGGTCGATCAGAGAAACGATGCGACCTGTATCGAAGCAGTAACAGAAAAAAAAACAGACATTCGAGCCATAAGAGTCAAGTGGAGACACTCGCTACGCTCGCTCAATGAACGTTGTAGCCCCACCCGTTTGGTCAGAATCGGCCCAAATGTGACGAAAATATCGCACTAAAAATCGAAAAAAATCGTAAAAGTACGATATTCATGAGAAATATTTCTTCGATTGTACCCAAAAACGTGGCAAGTCTAAGTTCAGAGAAAACGAAGGTCCCCTCCAATTTTCATCAAGATCGCATATGCCGTTTGCCCGGAATCGTGCGAACAAACAGAAAGAAAAAAAAAAAAAAACAAAACAAACACCCGAGCTAAATTTTTTGGGGGGTCAGTGAAATTTGAAGTCTTCGCTTCGCTCATCCAAATATAAATAAAAACACACGTGAGGTTGCCCAGAGAGAGGCGAGAGCTTTTAGAGAACGCACACGCACGGTGGATAACGTGGCGAGAGATTGCACACACACACACACAGTGTTGGGGAGTACCTAGATACATGTATCTAGATACTGTATCTAGGTGCATTGTGTGTACCTTTACCTATACCTACATACACACAAACAATTGTACCTGTACCTGTATCTAGATACTATTTTGTGTGTATCTGCAGCAAGTTCAGATACAAAGATACAAGATACTTTCCGTCAAATTAATTAAATTTAAATATGCACATTGTTAATAAAATTCTAGATTTGTTCATTTGGTCACAAACGTTAGATCATAATGCTCCACTCTAGTCTAGAGGATATGGGGGAAGTTTTTCATGCTGCTAGCAAGAGCTCGCCTCTAGTTTTGGAAAGTAAAATACTTCCCTACATACTAGCTGATGTTTCCCAGATAGATTTTTCTCTTTTCTCGCCTTTTACGATCTCTAGGCCAAATTCTCTTCCTGACCCAGAGGCGAAAATAACATTCTAAATAAATTCTTATAAATGCATAAATCTTAAATTTAATAAATTTCTTGAGTACCGTTTATATAGGTACCATCGTTTTGGATCGTACATATAAAATATGGAAAACATTAAACCACAAATTATAAGTAAAGTAGGTAAGGATTAAAATCACATTCACAAACAATCCTAAACGAAACCTTGTCGAATACAAGAAATAATGGCAGTACAGTGTTATGTTTTAAAAGGTAATTTTTTAAACATATTTTCACTAATGACCTCTGGTCATCCTATTCCTGGATAATAAGCCTATGAACCCATAGTTCCGTTTTAAAAAGGACCTTGTATCTACAGATACCTTTTGTAAGTATCTTGTATCTTTATCTAGATACATATTTTAAAAATGTATCTTTGCCCATTTCAACCAAAGTATCTTTACCCATACCTAGATACTTCAAAAAAGTATCTTACCCAACACTGCACACACACACAGCTCATGTAATGCGCGTGAAGAGTTGATTGTAGTAGCACCGTTCAGCGTGGCTGATCGACGTGACGAGTTGCTAACCAGCCAAAAGTACTTGTTGTTGTTGTTGTTTCTGTTTCTTCTAGCGGTGGTGAGAACCCTTCCGCTGGTTGATTTACTGCTGCTCGGACTTTATATTTTTCTTCCCGTTTTGGCGACGAATTTTGAAATTTCTTTGACGGAGTTGAGAGTTAAATTGGAGAGGATCAAAAGTACTTGGTCAGTGTTTGTTGTAAAAATAGATGCGCACGACACCTATAGGCGAGGATGTGAAGGAAGTGAGGATATATTTGAATAGGCGTAAACACATGTTTGACTTAAAAGTTGAAATTGAGGAAGAGGTTCATATATTGTTGGGTAACTTGTTATGGAGAGTAAGGGCTAGATATTGAGGACCTTTGGAGAATAGGGTTAGATTATGATTGGGGATGTGAATTTGAAAATTTGCTCTTGTAAAATGGGAGTGGACAGAGGTGTTCAGTGGGAAAAGGTTAGGGTAGGAACGGACGAATGTCCCGGCAGCTTGAATAATGGAGCAGGCCAGAGTAGGTATTACTATTAGTTACTACAATTCAGAAATTAAAAAAGTCCGCCCTAACCGAGAATCGAACCACGGATCTCCCGCATTCCAGACAGGCGTCTTGACCACTAGACCATCAGGACGGGTACATTCTAAGGAGCTTAAAATGTACCCGTCCGGATGGTCTAGTGGTTAAGACGCATGTCTGGAATGCGGGAGATCCGTGGTTCGATTCCCGGTTGGGGCGGACTTTTTTAATTTCTGAACTGTAGTAAATAATAACAATTACACCTACGGGAGTGTTTCTCGACTAACCAAATCGAGAAAAAGGCATTACTAGCTTCTAGGACACATCTTTTGTGACTGATGTGCTCTGGAGGGAGGGAATTATTGCGGGTTTGAACATAGCATTGTGTGAAAGTCGTTTTTCCAAGCAAAGATACCATTAAAAAATTTGTTTTATGTTTAGGTTATGTTCATAATATATTGGTGTTAGATAGGATCCAACAGCTTCCCTTCGAAAAATGATGGTGGCTGTTGAGTTTATTGAAGAATAGTAACATAAATACAAAACACAGAAAAATACGAGACGTTTCGACACGAGGTCTTGTTCACTCAAGAGAGAAAGGAAAAATGCTACTGATTACAAAAATAAAAAAACAAAACAAAAAACAAAAAGGTGGCTAAAAATAAACAGTCAGAGAATATGGACAAATTTACAAGGCGCTGTAGGTGGGTGTGGCTGTGACAGGTAGGGGAGGAGCCTAGCGGATGTTCAGGTTAGGTGGCAGTCTGGATTGGGTAATCCACTGATGTGCTAACTCCCATCTTCTGAGTTCCCCTAGCTTGCAGCTGGCAGGAAGTGCTTTAACCACTCTGGTTGTGTAGCACTTGTTAAAGTCCAAGTTGTGGGATGCTGCGTGACGAGCCACTGGTTTGTCCATTGTCCCGTGTTTTGTGTCTTGCCTGTGTCTATTCATGCGAGACCTGAGCGTGTTCTTGGTTAGGCCTACATACTCGGCAGGACACTGGTTGCATTTGAGCTGGTCCTGGTATACCAGATTGCTGGTTTTGCAAATGTTAAATTGCCGAATGGGGTATGTCCTGCCTGTGGCCTGAGCACTGAAGGTGGTGGAGGGTTGGTGTATTTGGCAGGTCAAGCAGCCATTGCCACCTTGGCAAGGGTAGGATCCAGTTGGTTCATTAGTTTGCGCATCCGTCTGAGAGTCACTCTTGGCAGGGTCTTGACCAGGTTCTGGGTTTTGGTTTTGAACATCCGCTAGGCTCCTCCCCTACCTGTCACAGCCACACCCACCTACAGCGCCTTGTAAATTTGTCCATATTCTCTGACTTTGTATATTTTTAGCCACCTTTTTGTTTTTTGTTTGTTTTTTTGATTGTTACAATCAGTAGCAATTTTCCTTTCTCTCTTGAGTGAACCAGACCTCGTGTCGAAACGTCTCGTATTTTTCTGTGTTTTGTATTTATGTTACTATTCTTCAATAAACTCAACAGCCACCATCATTTTTCGAAGGGAAGCTGTTGGATCCTATTTAACACCAATATACTCCAGCCGATTGGCATTTTTTCTACATAACCTTTAGGTGATGTTCATTTGTATGGCTTTTCGTAAATGAATCTTTTCACTTTAAAAATAGTAAGGTGTACTCAAAGAGTGTTTCCCGACTACTTACATTGAGAAATTGAATTCTGTTTATTAGTCATGGTAAAAAAGAAACTAATCAGGATCTCTTTTCTCTAGAGCGCGTATAGCACTTATGCATCCAACAGTAATCGAAAAAATGAGTAATTTGGGACCGTAGAATGTAGAGCTTTTTAAATGAAAATTATTGTACGAAAGCTTACTTTTATACAAATATGAGAATGCGTTTCTCCCAACAGATTTCAACGATATTGAATGTGTTATCTCATTGAAAAGGAATCATTTACAAGGTAATAGCTACCATACATTATTCAATGGATGACTAGTTACCATTGTAAAAATAATTACTTGCGTTCACTGTTTGACGAGGGACTTGGGAACATCTTTCACTTTTAGCCAACCACGATAAAGTTATTATATAAGTGAAAGAAAAGTAGCTTAGCAATGTTTCATGAGCATAGTTGCTTAACAATAAGTTGATGCAGTCATTTTTTACTGCGGGTGTGATTTAAATCATAAACAATATCAGATGATTCACATTTTAAATTAAACTTGTGGTGTCCAATACTTATTTCAAATATGCCAATTTATGAACAAATTAGGTGGTGTGGTTTGTTACATTTTATGGCAAAGGCTGAACTGTATTAGAATACATCACATGCTTGCTGGGTGAGCGAAGCGAAGACTTCAATTTCACTGACCCCCCCCCCCCCCCCACACACACAAAAATTTAGTTCGGGTGTTATTTTTTTGTCTATTTGTTTGCGCTTTACCGGGCAAACGGCATTTGCGATCTTGGGATCTTGGGTTGTGTTCCGTAAAGGCGACTGGTCGACCATTCTGGGCTCGACTGGGGATTGTTATTTCCATTGTTTCACTCGACGTCTGATTGTTGGGGACTACCTTGGCTACGGAATGGGGCGTGCTTCTACGAGGCCGTGTTTTAATGAAAAATTGTGATATTAAATATTTCGTTAAAATACTACATAAATCTTATGAAACGAGGGAGCGGAGCGACTGAGTGTCTCCATTCAACTCAAACGGATTCATTCTGTGATTCTGTCTGTCTGTACGTCGAAAATCAGCCGAACCGCTGAAAAGATTGCGCTGAAATTTTAAACAGACATCCGGCACGAGTTTACTGAGAACTGTTAACAAAATCAGCTAGATCCATTGCGATTTAAGCCCTGAATTTTGAAAATATCGATACCATTGTTTAGTAGCAGCTAGCGGGACGAACTCTACGTGTCTGCCATGGCATAGTGGTAAGCATAGAGCCTACCGCACGGAGGGTTGAGGTTCGATACCCGTTAGTTTTGAACTTTTTTATATTTTTACACCTACATATTATTTTTGAGGGATGTGTGATGGGAAATAAAAATTGGGTGATTTTGTTTTATCTTGGAAATTTGTTAATGTTTCACTCTAATACGTTTTGAACACGATTCGCATTTTAAATGTTCAATTTAAACTAGGAAAACGCCAAAGTCGATGTTAAACGAGTGTGTGAGCCAAGTGTTGAGTACCTGGGAACATCGCCTTTTCTCCCATATACCTAAGGCACGATCTAGCCCAGTATGGGGAATGATACCGGGTACTATACACATGGCTCACTCACTCGTTTAACAACGACTTTGGCGTTTCCCTAGTGATTATCAATGAAAGAATTTGAAATAACCGTGCTTTCCTCAAAGACCGGCCCACGACCGGTAAAAAACTCTGGGCTTCTTAGTCTCGACCACAACAATTAAAACAGCAACGCATCTGCATCGCATACATTCCTTGCAAATCTAATCTGTCATTGGTGCAAAATATTATGTTTGCTTAAATTTCATTGGTCGCAAACTGGTCGTTCTGGTCGCCTTTGCGGAACACAACCGGCAGGGACCTTTGAAATATCTGAACTTAGACCTGCCACGTTTTTGGGTACAATCGAAAAAATATTTCTCATGGATATAGTACTTTTAGGATTATTTCCGATTTTTAATGCGATCGTGATATTTGGGCCGATTCTGACCAAACGGGTGGGTTTATTTCTCGAATTGGTTAGTCGGGAAACACTCCCGTAGGTGTATTTGTTATTATTTACTACAATTCAGAAATTAAAAAAGTCCGCCATTCAGATGTATAATGCAATTACAATTCAGTGTTTTAAAATGTACCCGTCCTGATGGTCTGGTGGTTAAGACGCCTGTCAGGAATGCGGAAGATCCGTGGTTCGACTCCCGGTTGGGGCGGACTTTTTTAATTTCTGAATTGTAGTAAATAATAACAAACGGGTGGGGCTACAACGTTCATATTTTACATGGACATTAAGGTAATGGTGATTTAGTAGCTTTTGAAAGAAAAAGTTGTAAAATATAGCCAGAATCCATAGAAGCGAAGACTTCAATTTCACTGCCCCCCCCCCCCCCCTTCCCCGCCAAAATTAGCTCAAGTGTTTTTTTTTTGTTCGCGCTTTACCGGGCAAACGGCATATGCTATCTGGATGAAAATTTGAGGGGACCTTCGAAATCTCTGAACTTAGACTTGTCACATTTTCGAGTACAATCGATCAAATATTTCTTATGATTAGCATACTTTTACGATTTTATTCGATTTTTAATGAGATATTTTCGTGATATTTGGCAAATGGTTACTCCGATCTTGATGAAACTATATGGGAACGTTCAAAATCACTGAAATTATATTATATGTTATGATTTAAGAGACATTCGAAGAAACATTTCTCATAGAAATTTTACTTTTACGTTTTTTTCCCCGGTTTTTAACCTTTTATAGGACAGCGGGATACATATTTCCAACCACTTTTCAAAAGCTACGCAGTTATATCTGCCACTTTTTCATACTTTTAACCTGGATAAAAAGCTGCTTTGTTTTGTTTGGAATTGGTAGAATTTTTCCCCACTAAATTCTAATGATTAGAACGATTTTTGTAATGATTTAAAAATCAAATGAAAACACAAAAATATACAAATTTCCGGGATGTCCCGGATATTTTGTTTGCCTGTAGAAGGTTCAATTTGAGCATGTAAAAAAAAGAAAAACTTGAAAATTAATTAATTATAATTTTTTAACATAAACTTAAATTTTGATTTTTCCCAAACTTTGATATCATTTGGAATCCAAAACTGTTTATTTTTCATAAAAGATTGAGGAAAAATAATATTAAAATAACATTAAATAAATTTAAAATATCACAAATTTCAAATTGTTGGTAGAAAGCAAAATCTTGGGTCTCGGTCTTTTGTACTATTAAGTGTTAATACGATACTTTCGTGATATTTAGGTCGATTCTGACCAAACGGGTGGGGATACAACGTTCATATTTTACATTGACATAAAAGATTATGGCGATGTAGTGCCTTTTGAAAGAAACAGTTGAAAATGTTGGTCAACATTCAGAGAAATAAAGGTTTTAGTCAGACGAGGAGCGCAGTGAAACGAAGTCTATAACGGTACTCAATCGGGTCTTGTCGTGATTAATTTGTCTGGTTGTTAAATGTTTTTTTGTCCTGTCCCAAACGGCCGAACGACCAAACAGATTGAGCCGAAATTTTAAACAGACATCCGTGACCAGTTAACTGAGAACTGCTAACAAAATGAGGAAAATCCGTTGCGATTTAAAACTACAAGAAATAATACATTGAAAAATATGCTTGAAATGTATCAGTTTAATTTTAACAACAATGCTTTTGTTCTTGAAAAGTCATTTTTATCGAATAATTTTTGGCCGGCTGTGATAACATGCATAGCAGTGACCAAGGTTCCCCTAAATTCCGCTGGGACATTGAGTAAACCTTGCAGTCTTTACTCGTATTTCGTACTGGCTATGTTTTCCATAGTATTGTCACGGTTGATGTAAACTAAACTGCGTTATATATGCATTTCAAAACATGTTTAATATTTTTTTAATACAATCCATAAACTACAAAATCTTTTCCGACCAGGGGATTTGAACCCAGGTCGCCCACATTCCGGGTTTAAGAACGCTTTAGCCAATTAGACTAGGGAAACGCCAAAGTCGTTGATGACGAGTTAGTGAGCCACGTGTTGAATACCCGGTATCATTCCCCATACTGGGCTAGATCCAGCCTTAGGTGTGGGGGAGGAAAGGGGATGTTCCCGGGTACTCAACACATGGGTCACTCACTCGTATATCAACGACTTTGGCGTTTCCCTAGAAACAAGTAATATCAAGTAACTATAGAAAAAGTAGAGATCCCACTTAAAAACGTAATCATTGGACAGAAATATTAAAACAAAAAAGCTCATCCATCAACGTGACTGGAAAAAGCGTTCGCGAAGCGGCCCAGTAATTAACAAGAAACTATAAAAACTTGACAACAATTACCTACAATGCGTACAAAAAGCAAGTCTTCGAGCCTCCAGATATTTTACATTCTACTAAGGAAAATTCAAAGTCGTTGTTTGACGAGTGAGTGACCCGATGACATTCCCTTCCTTCCCCCTAAAAGGCCTCTCTAGCCTATCATAGGCTAGAGTGGCGCATTTTGGCTTTACAGTTGACGCGCCCTTATACCAACTAAACTTAAAAACCCTATTATTTATACCAATATAATTATCAAAATTATGCAAATGTTCCCGGTTACTCAACACATGACTCGCTCACTCGTCTAACAACGTCTACAACACAACAACAACACACAACAACACACACAACAACAACACCAACAACAACAATACAACACACACAACACAACACAACACACAACACAACACACACAACGTCGTCGTCTAGTCTAGTTGGCTAAGGCGCCCTTATTCCCGAAATCTGGAAGTCTCATGGGTTCAAACCCCCGGTCGGAAAAGATTTTTTAATTTCTGGATTGTATTTAAAAAAATATAAAACATGTTTTGAAATGCATACAATACTATGGAAAACATAGCCAGTACGAAATACGAGTAAAGATTGAAAGGTTTACTAAATGTACCAACGGAATTTAGGGGAACCTTGGTCGTGCAATATTCGATAAACCTTGGTCACTACTATATGCATGTTATCACAGCCTTGACAAAAATTATTCGATACAAATTACTAAATATTAATGACAAAAGCATTGTTGATAAAATCAAACCTAAACATTTCAAGTATTTTTTTCAATTTATTATTTCTTGTAGGTTTAAATAGCAACGGATTCTGCTCATTTTGTTAGCAGTTCTCAGTTACCTGGTCACGGATGTCTGTTTAAAATTTCAGCTCAATCTATTTGGCCGTTCGGCCGTATGGGACCGGACAGACATACAGAACTAGTCACGACCAAGGACCGTTCGGCTTTCGTTGAGACTACGTTCACTGTGCTCACTCGTCTAATTAATTGGTACCATAGCAATAATAGCATAGCACCATAGCAATTAATACTACTTTATAAAAATTATACTCATTTAACAAAAATGATTTTGCAATGGGACTTGAAAAAGTAAAGAGATCCCACGCATACTACAAACTTACAAAAAGGCTCATCCATCAACGTGACTAAAATAAGCGTTCGCGAAGCGGCCTAGTACTATAGAGATTAAAACCTTATGAATCTCTTTGCTTGTATTGTGAAAAGTGAAGACAGAAATATTACTATTGATAAGATTTTTCTCAAGCAACTTTTATTTTTCAGGTTACAAATTCTCCTTACTGGAAATGAAAACGGTGATATCAACGATTCTAAGAAAGTACCAAGTGTTACCCGTTGCCGGCAAAGAAACCGTTACTCTATTGTATCGTATGACCTTACGATCGTCGGGCGGAATTTGGGTGAAGCTGCTTCCCAGGAACTGAACACTTTCATTACACAGGGGCGAGAGTTAGACAACAATCCTTCCCAGGCCATAGTGAGCAGCCGGCCGCCATGTTTTGTCAAATCACTTATTAGCTGCGTTAGCTGCAGTATGTGACCTAACACAGAAGGCTCGACGGGAAGAAACCGGGTTTCTGAAAGAGTTTGAAAGAGTCTGAAAATCAGTTAAAAAACTGAGTGGGCAGACTCTAAATAAAATTTATTTATTATTATTTATTTATTAATAACAAAATAATGCCGACGTGTTGGCTCGAGCGTTAAGCGCGCTACTCTGATTTGGGAGGGCCGGATTCAAATCCCGTCGAGACCGGCAATCCTGACTGAAGGTTTTTCCGAGGTTTTCCTCAGTGGTTAATGAGCCCTCGGACATGCCTTCATAAATGTCCTATCCCTGAAGATGGGCATGTATTGCACCTTGGGCAGGCTACCCACGAAACATTCTTATCAACAAAATGCCTCTAAAACGCCATAACAATAAAAAAGTATCACCACTATGTCTACTCTGGTACAATCTAGGATTCTCAGAATCAACGGTGCCATCTTTATCGCAAAAAACATTATGGGAGAAGCACGCTTAATGTGATACGCACGGGTGGGTTTCATAATGCGTCCCCCACTCGGTAAAGCATATGGCATTCAGCATGACATTTAGTGTGTTCAAACTTCTTGCACCCATAAGGTTTGTTCTTTTGTCCACCTCGAATTGTGGTAATTACACCTAGGTGTAAAATACAGAATCAGAAATTGGGTTAAAAGGTATAATATTTCACGGGTGGACAAAAGAACGATTTTGTTGTAATTTGGTAGCAAATTTCGAGGTTATGTTGCCAGCTATCATTCAATTCAAACTCTTTTATAAGATATCTCACTCAATAGGTTTGTTTGGTTTACCTAGTGTAATGTAGACTTGTGTAGTGTAGGTGTAGGCCTTGAAATCAAATTACACTACACTTTACCCAGGATAACCAAACGTTTTTTAAGCTTAACTCTACACTAGATTTGCTCACATCGAACTGTCAAACTAAAAAACATAATAAAACAACAAACAGTACCGTTGAAGGCACTAAATGAGTCAAAATGATAGAAAATGTGTACTATCTGAACGATGAATAGCTATTTGGAATATAAACTTCAATAGTGCTTATCCTAATTGAGGTTAGAGTACCCTACGCATTTGCCCTCATCACAAAACATAGTGCCACATAAATAAAATACTTCGAATCAGTTTCTAATACGTAATTATAGACTATTAATTGATTTTAGTAGTTATATCGGATTGTCAATGAAAGAATGTGTCATTCATCATGTTTTAAGCTGTTTCTCTTCAAATGTTGCGCCTAAATTTCTACACTTACACTCTACACGACCTCCTAGAGCTTGTGTAGAAATTCTACACTTCACACTACACGAAGTCAAACCAAACGGCTACACTTTACACTACACTTAATACGAAAACGCTTTTTAGACATTTTGAGCCTACACTAGTGTAAAGTGTAAGTTCGTGTAGCAAACCAAACAAACCTAATAATACAGCTTTGTGCATTTTCTACAATTCTATTCCATATTATTTTATTATTACTAGTTTTATCTTCTATTTATTAAACAATCGCACATTATAACAGGGTTACTTTTGAAATTGGTGCGAATTTCTATAGCTACACCTTTTACACCTCCTCAAGAGGCTGGTGCAAAAAGTGTAAAAGTTGTAATTACCCCATGGACAAAAGAACACCTCTTTGGAAGAAATACTGTAATTACACCTGGACAAAAGAACGCTTGTTTCTTCAAAAGTGCAAAAGGTGTAAAAACTGATGGACAAAAGAACAGACCTATAATGTTTGCTCGCGATAAATATTTAGCGCGGGGGATTTTGAAAACAGTGTTCGTAAAAATACAAAATAAAATGGTCGATTTAACTGAGATAACAAGGTTAATTCAAACTTGAATTGTATTTTTTACAACGCGTCATTATAAGTACTAAAGTGATAATGAACATTGACAAATAATACATCAAAACATAAGGAATCTTTAGTAGTGTCGAAAAGCAGCTAGTTTAATAGTTATGAAATTAAATTAAATAGATATAATTATGATAAACGAACATTAATAAAAATTGGGTTGGAAGAAGACTTGAATTGATCTGTCATTTCATAAGATATATGTTCTCCATTTTAATGAGTAATTTTGTGCATTTGTGTAGCCTAGTTTTCTATATTGTTCTAATATCAATTTAATCAGAGATTCCTGATGAACAAGTGGTATTGTTAGTGAGTCAATTCCGATTATATTTAAGTTTATATGAGTGTTTGAAGTTTAGAATATTGGGCTTGGCTTAATTCCAAACAAAAATCATATCATAACAAACAAACAAATGAATCCGACCAACAAAAATCTTTCATTTTACTATCAAAATGTACGTAGTATAAAAATAAATTTGCAGAGTGCGACATACATTTACCAGAATTAAGTGATACTGACGTAGTAGCGCTGAGTGAGACATGGCTTTTAAACACGGTTTAAGACGTAGAAATTCCCTTATCAAAATCATTCACAATATTTCGGCGTGACCGAGCAACTAACAAACGCGGAGGAAGAGTTCTCATTAGAGTCAATGCATCCTGGCCTGCTAAGAGACGATGTGATTTGGAAACTAACTTGGAGTTAATATGGGTTGAAATTGAAATAACGATTCCAAAAACTAAACTTCTAGTAGGCTGCTATTATAGGCCTCCAGGTAACAAGGAAAGTAATCTTGAGGAATGCTTTCAATCCGTGCTTCGTGTTCTGCCTCTTGGTCATGTTGTGCTTCTTGGAGATTTTAACTTGTTGGCTAGATGGACTTCTTCAACAACCAGTGATTGCAAAAGTAATATGGATGTTTGGTTCATGGATCACTTTATACACGGTCTAGCACAGCACAACATGCATTTCACACGCGAGATTGCTACATTGGACTATGTTTTAACTAATCTTCCAACAGTCATTGTGACTTTAGGGAAGGATTTCTTCTCTTCGGACCATAGCTCACTTGATGTCGAGGTAATCCTGCCAACTAGGGTGATGCGGCCCCAAGTGCAACATCAGCGTAATATACCACAATGGCACAGAACCAATTGGAGAGAAGTAAACGATGCTCTGTCGTCGCTTCCATGGGATCAGTTGCCCACGGGCGATGTTGATGATGCAGTAAATACGTTTAGTAACTGGACAGCCGGCGTAATCAATGAGAATGTTCCTCATCGTAAACCAAAGTCAAGGAAGTTTCCACAATGGTATAAGCATGATACTATGTCGACTTTAAAAAACAAGAATAATGCGTGGAAGTTGTGGAAAGAGTCTCCGAGTATAAATACGCGTACCACATTTGAGGATTTGCGGCGTCTATCGAAGGCACTCCTCAGGAGGGACTACAAAGATCACTTGGCAAACATTTCCTCTAATGTGTCAAAGAACCCAAAGAGATTTTGGACGCTTATTAATTCAAGGCGTAAATCTGAACGAATTCCTAGGGAAGTGTCATTGAATGGTAAAAGTGCAATGAACAATGCAAGGCCTGAATGAATCGCTAGTTTCAGAAAGGGCCTAAGTCCATAAAACATAGTTCTGAGATAATCAATAAAAACTGTTTCAATCTATAACTAATTAAAATCAGTGTCAGACTTATGTGTTGGCAGAAAGACCCTAACCACTTAGTTCTTTGACAAAAATCTGGTTGACATAAAATATTTCCAAGTGGTACTTTTGACCTATCTAAGGTCATGGACTTAGGCCCTTTCTGAAACTTACCAAAATACCAATACAAAATACCATGTAAATTGATTATTTTACTGTTTATTTTAATCATTATCAATTTTACATTATTTTTGGATGAGCGTAGCGAGCGTAGCGAGCGAAGCGAGCGAAGCGAAGATTCCATTTCACTACACTGGAGAAAAAAATCCGGAATGTTTTGTTTTTTTGTATTTTTGTGTGTTTGTTAACACGATTCCGGCTAAACCGATACTCCGATTGCGATGAAATTTTATGGAGGCCTTCGAAATCTCTGAACTTAGAACTGCCACGTTTTTGAGCGCAATCGGGAAATTTTTTCTTATAAAAAACGCAATTTTACGATTTTTTTCGATTTTTTAAAAAGTTTTTCGACTTATAACACTTACATGCTTTATCCGATTGTAATGATTTTTTAACAGAACCTTAATTTTATGAATTAAGATATTCGTGTGAAATATGAGCGTAATCGAAAAATTATTTCTCATAAAAATCAAAATTTTACGTTTTTTTTCTTTTTTTAAACAATTCTTTGACATACAACACCTAAGGATGGTTATATACTCAATGATAACACCTACATGCTTGATCCTATTGTAATGATTTTTTCATAAAACCACAGTCCACAGCCTTGCAAATAAAAAGTAATACCTCACTGAATGTATGTGTAAGGTTGAGAAAGGGCCTATGTCCTGGACTTGGGCCCTTTCTCAAACTAACCAATATTATATCAGCCTTACAAATATGGAGAGAGTATCTGGACAAGTGCCCTTTCAACACTAAAAGATGTGTCTATTTTCACAGATTAAAAAATGTACCAAACACATTTTTGGCCAAAAGTGGACTAAGGCCCTTTCTGAAACTAGCGATTTTATTAATTAATTATTATTATTAATTATTATTAATAAATTATTATTCAATGAATATTTTTATAGTAATTTTAACAAGCCTGCAACTCCAGCTGTTCCCGTCTCCCTACCTGTAAAAAGTGTATTTCCTCACACCCTCTCTTCACTGTCTACTACTCCATCTGAAGTTCATCAACTTATCAAGGACTTGCGGCCTAATCGTGCTACTGGATCGGACAACATTGGTGCTGTGATTCTAAAGAAATGCTCTGCTACTTTAATTGTTCCAATAACGATAATATTTAATCTATGTTTCAATGCGGGACGATTTCCTCTTGCTTGGAAGCAAGCCAATGTCATCCCATTGTTCAAATCAGGGAAAAAATCGTTGGTAAATTGTTATCGGCCAATTTCTATACTCCCTATTCTTTCAACACTCTGCGAGCGAATCATACATCGACGTCTTCTAGCATTAACATTGCCATATCTCTCACCGGTACAGCATGGATTTCTTCCTGGCAACTCTTGTCTCAGCAATCTGGCAGTCTTCCAGCATCATGCAGTTGAAGCCATCAACAACAAAACACAACTAGATGTCGCCTATGTAGACTTAAATAAAATAATAAATAAATAAATTGTATTAAGAGTCTACCCACTCAGTTATATAACTGATTTTCAGTGGGGGACTTTAAATCAAAGCGACTAAGCCAACCCTGTAGGCCCCGACGCAATCGGCGAGTGAGCGATAACCAACCAAAGATCGTTATTTTTAATAGGAAATATAGCAATCAGTGGTATGGACAGTGCGAACACCCGCGAATCAACGCCAGAATCAACAAGGCCGATTCAACACAACTCTGAATTTATTATGTGCTTCGTTGCTAGGACGGCTCCAAAGTCACCGTTTACAAACTCCTATGACACGAACTGATGGACTTAAGTCCAAATCAGAAGTTAAAAAACTTCTGACTATGCCGGGAATCGAACCCTGGACCTTCTGCATTGGAAGCAGATACGCCAACAACAAGACCAACGAGCCTTTGAAGGAAGCCTTTGATTCAGTTAGTCATAGTCATCTTGTTTACAAGATATCAAAACGGTTCGGCATTCACGGTAAATTCTTGGCAATACTATATGACTTTCTTTCAAATCGTAAGCAACGTGTTGTTATAAATGGATCATCGTCATCATGGCTTTCTGTACTTTCCGGTGTCATACAAGGCAGTGTCTTGGGGCCATTGTTCTATACCTTGTTCCTCGATGACATTATGGATTATATGCATAACCAATTGTGCAAAGTGCTACTTTTTGCTGACGATTTGAAATAAATGATGATTATTAACAATTTTTTGGATTCAATCATGTTTCAGAATTCACTCAAAATGTTTTCTATGTATTGTGTGGACTGGTGCCTAAAGCCGAATCCAGACAAATGTTCAATTCTGTCTATTACGTATAGGACAAGCCCAATTGATTGTCATGTCAATATTTTATTATGAAACGTCCAGTACCTGCCAGAAAGATCTAGGAGTGTTAACAGACTCAAAACTTATGTTTAAGGAACAAATTCAGAAAACAACTTCTAAAGCTTTGTCTATGTTGGGGATTTTATACAAATATACTGAAATTAATGACCCCATTGCTTTAAGGGCATACTTTGGTACCAGTGTTCTACCAATAGTTGAGTACTGTTCTCCGATATGGTCAATGGCTGCTCAAACTAATTTGAAACAACTTGATCGAGTGGTTTCATTTTTTCTTGCTATTGTGCGAAATCGTGTCCCTGAATGCAGGAACCAAAGAAAGCAAAAATTAATGAAACTTCTCAGGATGTCTTCATTAGACTCGCGTCGACAAAGGTCAGACATGGCGTTCTTGCATCGCGTTGTAAATGGACATATCAGGTCCGACATTCTAGTGTCATTGTTCCCGCTCAGAGTTCCTTCTCGTTCTACTCGACTGTGTCACCTGTTTCATGTCCTAACTCCCCGTCTATCAACAACGAAAAGGTCACTATTCATTCGTCTTCCTACAACTTTCAACTCCTTTCCACAATCTCTAATAATTGACATTTTTGCTAATGAATTTCGGCCTTTTTTATCATCAATTCGGCATCTCACAAATCATTAATTGGATAGTTAAGCTTAAGTTTTAAAACAAATTGATTATTTATTGTTTTATAAACTGTTTTGTTCTTTTTATACATAATAGTAGTTTATAAATCATCATTTCATCATCATATAGGTAATTCATTTTATATCATCATTATGTTATTAACTATTGATTTATATTTATTAATAATAATAATAATAATAATAATAATAATAATAATAATAATAATAATAATAATAATAATAATAATAATAATAATAATAATAATAATAATTAAATTTTATTTAAAATATTTTTTCAAAGACAAATACACGATTAAAAACAATAAAAACAATCATAATTACAATAATCATGATTAGAAGATCAGCTTGAGGTTCTGGACATAGTTTGATATAGTCATCGAACTAAGATGGTCAGGTTTCTTGTCCTGAAACTGTATCTTCACAGGGATCTTGCACTCCGTCGAATCGTGTCGTGATTTTAGAACTTGACGGAGAATGGGTTCACTTGGTTGGGTTTTTGCAGTAGGAGAGCCTGGATGTGGTCCGAGAGAATGTGGCGAAGTTCTGGGTAAAAAATTCATGTTTCTCGTAGTCATACTCGCAAGGAGTGTCTTCCTCATAAATCTCTGCATACTCCGGGTTGTATTGGAAGGCAGTGAAGAACTTGACGGAGAATGGGATCACTTGGTTGGGTTTTTGCAGCAGGAGAGCCTGGATGTCTACGTGCGAGATGGTGCTGCACCACAGAACCGTGATAGATGTCCTTGTCTTGACAATGTACAATATTTGTTCACAGGGAAGGTAGTTGACTCTCCCAATCCAGAGGTAGTAGAGTACTCATTTCGTCTCTCTTCGATCGTGGCGAAATGTCTGTCAACGCAACTGATAATCTTGACACTACACTAATGTTCCCGTTGATTGTTGCTTGTGCTGACGAGCGAACCTGAAAGTATTGCTGGTCTTTACCGGCATGTTTCACGCTGATTGTAACTTTCCCGCACTCCTCCTTTGTGTCCGTATTTTCAATTATAACTCCTCGTGAAACGCGATCTCATCATAGATCTCGTCATCAATGTAAAATTTGTATCTTTGAGACAGTTCATCGTGTGGAAAGTGTTTTGCAATTATAGCCAATCGCTTTGATTTGTAGGGCTTACTGAAATCTTTTGTCATGATAATGATATTCAGAATACCTCATTCCCACCCGTGGTTTTATCACCTTGAATGGTGTGATGACGCTATGTTGAGCGTATTCGCCACCGACGGACTGTCGTGAAGCGCTAATAATAATAATAATAATAATAATAATAATAATAATAATAATAATAATAATAACAAATAATAATAATAATAATAATAATAATAATAATAATAATAATAATATAATAGCATAATATAATATATAATAATAATATAATAATATAATAATATAATAATAACAAAGAGCAACCAATCAACACTGCATAGGGCTGTGGTGCTCGCTGACAAATCATTAACTCCACTCAATCTAGCAAACGAAAATGTCAATCTACAAAGGAAACTCATAACTGACGCTTCAAAAGAGTTACGTCTCTCAGAAAAGACCCTACACAAGAGACATTATGATGAACTACATAAAGGTCACGTAGATATTAAAGCATCAAATAGGTGGTTAAACAACGGGGAACTATTTGGAGAAACAGAAGGTTTTATGCTGGCAATTCAAGACAGAGTGATTGCAACGAAAAATTATAAAAAATACATTATACAAGATGCGACAGTAAACGATCAATGTAGAAAATGTAGTGTAAGGGGTGAAACAATCGAACACATCATATCCGGGTGCCAGTCACTATGTCAAACGGATTACCTCTACAGACATAACCAAGTAGCTAACATTATTCACCAAAAACTAGCAATCAAGTACAACCTCATTGATACACACACACCTTACTACAAATACAAACCGGAGAAAGTACTAGACAGCAAAGATTTCAAATTATATAACGACCGCACAGTTATAACAGACCAAACTATACATCACAACAGACCGGATATAATTATAATTGACAAGAAGAAACAGGAAACAACCCTTATTGACGTTGCTGTCCCAATGTGCCATAACGTCGAGACTACATGGAAGAAAAAAATTGACGAGTATAGTGAACTTGCAATTGAGATCAAGAAGATGTGGAACCGGAAGTAAGATGTTGAAAAATATTATAAATACTATATTGAAAAGGATTCAAGACAACTCCAACGCTGGCCGTATCAAAAATAGTTGCATTATCCCCGACATCTTACTTCCGGTTTCGAATACAGACCTTCTCGTCCTCCCTGTCCCAGAACTGGATCAGCCCCAAGAAAGTGGAGTCCGACGAAGTGATCGTATACGTACCAGAAACTCTCAAATGTGATATTTTGGGTGTAAGAAGTCTTCATAAGAATGTAACGCATGTTTATAGAAGGCGGGGCCTGGTCATGGTAACTGTTTGTTTTGTGATTTTGTTTTTCTATGTAACGCCTTGTCTGGGCTTTTATTTTTGTAAGTTTTTAGAATTAATATCTTGTTTTTCTGAGGATAGCCCACACAGTTGGGCTGAAACGTCAAAAGCAATTAAAGCAGATTCGACGCGGCGAAATGTCCCGACCAATAAATTGTGTTAATTATTATTATTATTATTATTATTATTATTATTATTATTATTATTATTATTATTATAATTATTTTATTGGATGTATTTCATACAAACTCGGTCAAAACCGGAGCTAACATGTTGTACGGACTTACGTCAAGTACTTCCATGTGTATCTATATTACATGCCTACATTATTACTTTGTCTTAACTCTAACTAAAATAAGTCATTTATAAAATTGTAGATGATGTTTTCTTTCTGCTGTGTACGGTCGTGGCCGATTTCTCGTCGCCATCCTAGCATTTGCTCTTCGGACTATGGGAAACCACGAAAACCATGTCAGGATGAAAGCTGTCTCGGAATCTCGAAGTATCATTCTTAGTTTTAGAAATTTACGAACTATTCTACACGTGTTGAGTATTACTGCTTTTTGAGTCTCGATGTAAACATTGGGTGGAAGATCTAGTTGTTTAATGCTTTCATGTAGCTTCTTCGGTATGATGCCATTAGCCGATATCACGTATGGGATTGTATTTACCTTTTTCTGTTTCCACATCTTCTTGTTCTCATTTGCAAGTTCACTATACTTGTCAATTTTTTTCTTCCATGTAGTCTCGACGTTATGGCACATTGGGACAGCAACGTCAATAAGGGTTGTTTCTTGTTTCTTCTTGTCAATTATAATTATATCCGGTCTGTTGTGATGTATAGTTTGGTCTGTTATAACTGTGCGGTCGTAATATAATTTGAAATCTTTGCTATCTAGTACTTTCTCCGGTTTGTATTTGTAGTAAGGTGTGTGTGTATCAATGAGGTTGTACTTGATTGCTAGTTTTTGGTGAATAATGTTAGCTACTTGGTTATGTCTGTAGAGGTAATCCGTTTGACATAGTGACTGGCACCCGGATATGATGTGTTCGATTGTTTCACCCCTTACACTACATTTTCTACATTGATCGTTTACTGTCGCATCTTGTATAATGTATTTTTTATAATTTTTCGTTGCAATCACTCTGTCTTGAATAGCCAGCATAAAACCTTCTGTTTCTCCAAATAGTTCCCCGTTGTTTAACCACCTATTTGATGCTTTAATATCTACGTGACCTTTATGTAGTTCATCATAATGTCTCTTGTGTAGGGTCTTTTCTGAGAGACGTAACTCTTTTGAAGCGTCAGTTATGAGTTTCCCTTGTAGATTGACATTTTCGTTTGCTAGATTGAGTGGAGTTAATGATTTGTCAGCTAGCACCACAGCCCTATGCAGTGTTGATTGGTTGCTCTTTGTAAAAAAATATTTTCTTAAAATGTCTATTTGTTTATTGGATGAGCGAAGCGAAGACTTCAATTTCACCGACCCCCCAAAAAATTTAGCTCGGGTGTTTTTTTGTTTTTGTTTTTTTTTTTGTTTTTTTTTTTCCGTCTGTTTGTTCGCTCTCTACCGGGCAAACGGCATATGCGATCTTGATGAAAATTTGACACGACCTTCGTTTTCTCTGAACTTAGACTTGCTACATTTTTGGGTACAATCGAAGAAATATTTCTCATGAATATCGTACTTTTACGATTTTTTTCGATTTTTAGTGCGATATTTTCGTGCCATTTGGGCCAATTCTGACCAAACGGGTGGGGCTACAACGTTCATATTTCACATGGACATTAAGGTAATGGTGATGTATTGCTTTCTAAAAGAAAAAGTTGAAAAAGTTAGCCAGAATCGAGAGAAATTAAATTACCTGACGTTTCGATACGACTGTGCGTATCATCATCTGAGTCAACACTGAAAAACTTTACATTTGAGAATGTTTTTGTTGAATTCTTTTGCTTCTTTTTTGGCTCTGATTGTCATTGTCCAAAGAACTAGAAACATTTTCACTTCCTTGATCCTGCTGCTGCTGCTGCTGCTGTTGTTGTTGAGGCAGTGGTGGTTGTTGTTGTTGTTGTTGTTGTTGTTGTTGTTGTTGTTGTTGTTGTTGTCGTCTTGAGAGTTGTTTCCCCATCATCGGACTCCATGTTTTGCTTAATTTAAAACCACTAATATCCCCATTAAAATTATTGGGGTGCTTGGCAATTTCAATCGATTCTCTTATGAGTCGAGGAAAAAGGTTTTCTTCTGTGCTCGACTCATAAGAGAATCGATTGAAATTGCCAAGCACCCCAATAATTTTAATGGGGATATTGGTGGTTTTAAATTAAGCAAAACATGGAGTCCGATGATAGGGAAACTACTCTCAAGACGACAACAACAACAACAAAAACAAAAACAACAACAACAACAACAACCACCACCACTGCCACAACAACAACAGCAGCAGCAGCAGCATCAAGGAAGTCAAGATGTTTCTAGTTCTTTGGACAATGACAATCAGAGCCAAAGAAGAAGCAAACGAATTCAACAAAAACATTCTCAAATGTAAAGTTTTTCAGTGTTGCCTCAGATGATGATACGCACAGTCGTATCGAAACGTCAGGTAATTTAATAAAAACGAACACAGCGAAATGACTCGTAAAATATTTGATTTCTCTAATATTTCGGGCTGTGCAAGCATGAAATTATTATTATTTTTATTATTATTATTATTATTATTATTATTATTATTATTATTATTATTATTATTACCTGCACGCTTGGCTTGCTGTTGGTTATGAACGCGTAGGCCTAGACAGGCTAGCCTCCCAGGACATTGTAAGCTAAGATGCGTGCAACTTTTTAGATAACACCCCTGAGCGCCTGGGAACGTTGAAGATAAACGCCCCAAGAGTGCGACGAGGCGTAGCGCTAAGCTTAGCGCTTAGCTTAGCACTTACCTCCGTGGGACAGGAGTCTGTCCTAGCACCTGCAGACAAACTCTTATCGTCGATACGTCCGATTTCCACAGTAGGCCCTAGGCCTAAACTAATAACTGACTTGACTGACATTTCAAATGTCGCTTACTTGTTGTACACAATGATTTCGGCTTGCTTACTGCCCTAACGGGACGCAAACGAACTACGACGCCCAATCGATAGTCGATCGACTATCGATAATCAATCAGTATTGCCAACTGAAAGCCCGAAATTCGGTTTCCGGCGCTCACGCGGCGGAAACACGCAATTCTCCGGCAAAAATGGTATCGATCGATGACACAACAACAACAACTACAGGTAGTGTATCCCGGCGGCAAAAATCAAATCCAAGTTCCCACGCGATCAGGTTATAGTTTCGTTTGTCACAGGACAACTAAGGAAAGTAACTTCACGCGCGTAATACAGTTCCATATTTAAACATGTTGAAAGAAAAGTTTGAAAACTAATAAGTTATGTTGCACCTAGCCTAAATAAATTCGCGAAATCCAAGGAAAATCAGATATATTGAGCCAAGCCCTAGTGCTATCACAGTCAGTTCCAAAAACTGAGAACCTACACTGTTGACAAGTTATCCCCAAAATTATTCCAAATTTAGAAAAGAATAAATATTTCAAATATATGCTTCTTTTAAATTGCGGAAGGCTGTAATATAGTGATGAAATTTGATCACTACTCATCGATTATTGATTATCAATCAATAGTATTTAGGCATAACTTATCAACAGTGCCAGCTATAGTTAGGCATAGGACAATAGGACAATAGATAGATAGACAAACAGCTGGCATGGATTGGGTCTGTCCAATTCATGATTAGCAATCATTGGATGGATAAATAAATATTGGTTACAACCAATATTGATTTATCATACCAGTGATTGGAAAGCCTATTGGGCTGGATTCCCACACAATCATTGTTACGTCACAGATCACAAAGCACCTGGCGGGTCAGTATCTCTTAGTACGTGACTTGTAACAGATTAGCTGTAGCTGACTCGGCAGTACTGCCGACGTCACCAGTATTTCTACCTGGATGCAACAGATGGAAGATTGTGTGTTGCATTCAAGATTGTTTTATGAACAACTGTACCTCCATTGATTTAACATTATGGGATCCAGCCTCTGGGTGGGGAGAAAGGAGGGTTTTTCTCCTCTATCCCCACCACTCTGATCAGCCATATTGGCTCTCTTCTAATCAATCTTCAACAGAGATAGGAGGTGTTTTCAGAATTAACAATGTAAGTTTATGTGAATCTGTATTAAAGTTAAATAGTTAGTACAAAGTGTTACATGCTTAATAAATAGGGAGCACCTAGAAATCCTCCCATTCCTGAATCACCAAGGGCCAAATAGCCTCCTTTATTTACAGTGTCAAGTTCAGTTATTAAAATCTAGACTCACGCGCTCGGCACTACAATTATTATTATTATTTTTATTATTATTATTATTATTATTATTATTATTATTATTATTATTATTATTATTATTATTATTATTATTATTATTATTATTATTATTATAAGCTGAGAAAATATGTAAACGCTTAAGGTCATGCGCTTACCAATTATATGCAGTTAAAAGTATTTTACCATTTAAATATGTAAAGATGGTTTATATAGCCCTTGCAGAGTCGGTTATTTCTTACAGTCTGTTAATTTGGGGAAATGCTTCGTTATCACAGCTAAATAGCATAATCTCTATTCAAAATAAAATAATGAAGATGATCACGTTTGAAAATAATTTAAGCACTTTAGAATGCTATAGACTACAAAACGTTTTACCTTTACAGAAATTATTCACATATAAATTAGTTTTGATACATTTTTTCGTTAATACTCACAAAAATTGTATAAATCACACTACTTCTACTCGCTCCAAATCTTTGGAAGTATACCAGTTGCCACGGGTTGCAAATAAGTATGGTAAAAGAACACTTAGCTACACTATACCTTTCTTTTTTAATAGTATTCCAAAGAACATCAGAGATTTAGAGACTATTTATGAAATCAAAAGAGAGCTAAAGGCATTTTTATTACGAAATATGCAGTGAAGTTAGGTTTGTTGTGTATTTGTACTTGTGTATTTGTTACATAAGTGTTTCATAATTTAATGTACATGAATTAGCACTCTAATATTTTACTGTTCTATATCTGTTCTATTCAATGTTTATTCACTGTATTATCTGCAAACTGTTGCTTCACAAAGATGTTTTTGGCAAGTATAAGTATTTAATAATTTGCACATTAATTACTTGTTTTTATCTACTATTTTAATCTTTTATTTTAGTGTTATATATTGTTATTTTTATTTTATTTTTTATTACACGCTGAGTCATTCACTGCTTACTGTTACTTACTGTTACTTCACTTATTATTGTATTGCTATCTGAATTTTGAAATATTGAATTAGTTAAAAATCATTATTTCACATGCATGATTTTCTTTAATGTAACATGTTCCACAGTTAAGCTGTCCTGTGCAGCTTGTGGATGGCCGAACTTGTTTGATAAAAAATATAAGAGACATGTATTTCAATTTAAAAAAAAAAAATACTATTATTATTATCATTTTATTGGATGTATTTCATACAAACTCGGTCAAAACCGGAGCTAACATGTTGTACGGACTTACGTCAAGTACTTCCATGTGTATCTATATAACATACCTACATTATTACTTTGTCTTAACTCTAACTAAAATAAGTCATTTATAATAAAGTTTGTAGATGATGTTTTCTTTCTGCTGTGTACGGTCGTGGCCGATTTCTCGTCGCCATCCTAGCATTTGCTCTTCGGACTATGGGAAACCACGAAAACCATGTCAGGATGGAAGCTGTCTCGGAATCTCGAAGTATCATTCTTAGGTTAGAAATTTACGAACTATTCTACACGTGTTGAGTATTACTGCCTTTTGAGTCTCGATGTAAACATTGGGTGGAAGATCTAGTTGTTTTATGCTTTCATGTAGCTTCTTCGGTATGATGCCATTAGCCGATATCACGTATGGGATTGTATTTCCCTTTTTTCTGTTTCCACATCTTCTTGATCTCAATTGCAAGTTCACAATACTTGTCAATTTTTTTTTTCCATGTAGTCTCGACGTTATGGCACATTGGGACAGCAACGTCAATAAGGGTAGTTTCTTGTTTCTTCTTGTCAATTATAATTATATCCGGTCTGTTGTGATGTATAGTTTGGTCTGTTATAACTGTGCGGTCGTAATATAATTTGAAATCTTTGCTATCTAGTACTTTCTCCGGTTTGTATTTGTAGTAAGGTGTGTGTGTATCAATGAGGTTGTACTTGATTGCTAGTTTTGGTGAATAATGTAGCTACTTGGTTATGTCTGTAGAGGTAATCCGTTTGACATAGTGACTGGCACCCGGATATGATGTGTTCGATTGTTTCACTCCTTACACTACATTTTCTACATTGATCGTTTACTGTCGCATCTTGTATAATGTATTTTTTATAATTTTTCGTTGCAATCACTCTGTCTTGAATAGCCAGCATAAAACCTTCTGTTTCTCCAAATAGTTCCCCGTTGTTTAACCACCTATTTGATGCTTTAATATCTACGTGACCTTTATGTAGTTCATCATAATGTCTCTTGTGTAGGGTCTTTTCTGAGAGACGTAACTCTTTTGAAGCGTCAGTTATGAGTTTCCCTTGTAGATTGACATTTTCGTTTGCTAGATTGAGTGGAGTTAATGATTTGTCAGCTAGCACCACAGCCCTATGCAGTGTTGATTGGTTGCTCTTTGTAAAAAATATTTTCTTAAAATGTCTAGTTGTTTATAATATAAGTTGTTCAGATCAATTAGGCCTCGTCCTCCTTGTTCTTTTGGAAGTGTCAATCTCTCTATTGCTGATTTAGGATGCTGCATTCTGTGTTTGGTAAGTGTAGTACGAGTTAATATTTCCAGCGCGTGGATGTCTGTCTGTGTCCATTTAATGATTCCGAATGAATATGTCAGTACTGGTATAGCATATGTATTTATTGCTGTGATCTTGCTTTTACCGTTTAGTTGCGTCTTGAGGATAGATTTTAGTCGCTTCTTGTATGTATCTATCAATTTTTCTTTCATTACTTTATGTTCAATTCTGGCAGCTTGTGAGAATCCTAAATATTTGTATACTTCGTTATCATCCATTACTCCAATCCTATTTCCATCATCTAGCTGGAACTCTTCTGCCTGCGTAACCTTACCCTTTTCGATATGTAGCGTCTTACACTTGTCTACTCCAAACTCCATGCAGATATCTTGACTAAATTCAAATGTAGTATTGATTAAACTGTTTAGTTGAACAAAATTTGATGCATATAACTTTAGATCATCCATGAAGAATAGGTGAGAAATTGTGTGACATACCACATTATTGTCCTTAATTTTAAATCCGTATGTTGATTCGTTAAGCATATGCGACAGTGGGTTTAATGACAGACAAAACCATAATGCGCTAAATGAGTCACCTTGGAAAATGCCACGTTTAATTTGGATTGGATCTATAGTTATCTGCTGGTTTTTCATTTTTAGTTTTAGTGTTGTTCTCCATGTCTTCATTACTGTCTTCAAAAAGTTTACAATTACTGGGTTGATTTTATATATTTGTAAAATCTGAATAAGCCATGTGTGTGGTGTTGAGTCATAAGGTTTCTTGTAGTCAATGTAGTTTACGTAAATATTCCTTTTCTTATTGTGTGCCTGGTTCATTACAGTAGAGTCGATAATGAGTTGGTGGCAGCGGTGGGATTATTTATTATTTATTATTATTATTATTATTATTATTATTATTATTATTATTATTATTATTATTATTATTATTATTATTATTATTTTATTGGATGTATTTCATACAAAGTCGGTCAAAACCGGAGCTAACATGTTGTACGGACTTACGTCAAGTACTTCCATGTGTATCTATATTACATACCTACATTATTACTTTGTCTTAACTCTAACTAAAATAAGTCATTTATAATATAGTTTGTAGATGATGTTTTCTTTCTGCTGTGTACAATCGTGGCCGATTTCTCGTCGCCATCCTAGCATTTGGTCTTCGGACTATGGGAAACCACGAAAACCATGTCAGGATGGAAGCTGTCTCGGAATATCGAAGTATCATTCTTAGTTTAGAAATTTTACGAACTATTCTACACGTGTTGAGTATTACTGCCTTTTGAGTCTCGATTGTAAATATGGGTGGAAGATCTAGTTGTTTAATGCTTTCATGTAGCTTCTTCGGTATGATGCCATTAGCCGATATCACGTATGGGATTGTATTTACCTTTTTCTGTTTCCACATCTTCTTGATCTCAATTGCAAGTTCACTATACTTGTCAATTTTTTTCTTCCATGTAGTCTCGACGTTATGGCACATTGGGACAGCAACGTCAATAAGGGTAGTTTCTTCTTGTCAATTATAATTATATCCGGTCTGTTGTGATGTATAGTTTGGTCTGTTATAACTGTGCGGTCGTAATATAATTTGAAATCTTTGCTATCTAGTACTTTCTCCGGTTTGTATTTGTAGTAAGGTGTGTGTGTATCAATGAGGTTGTACTTGATTGCTAGTTTTTGGTGAATAATGTTAGCTACTTGGTTATGTCTGTAGTAGAGGTAATCTGTTTGACATAGTGACTGGCACCCGGATATGATGTGTTCGATTGTTTCACCCCTTACACTACATTTTCTACATTGATCGTTTACTGTCGCATCTTGTATAATGTATTTTTTATAATTTTTCGTTGCAATCACTCTGTCTTGAATAGCCAGCATAAAACCTTCTGTTTCTCCAAATAGTTGTTATTACTATTATTATTATGTGGTCAAGATATTTTTGGGGGTAATATGCCTGAAAAGTATGTATTATTCTCTAGGCTGAACAACTATCCTTGACACCGCCTGTACAATGTTGGATACATTCTGGCCATCAAAGTACCTTGTTTAGAAAATAGTATTGTTGTGGTTGGGATGGTTGATGTTTAAGAGTTGGAGTTGTGTTTTGGTCTGCAATGGAGAATAGAATAGTTATTAGTTTGTCTTGAATAAAAGAATAGAATAGAAGATTATCACGAACCGTGGGTGCATATTATTACTAGTATATACTGCGAGTCCGTGATAACTGGCGCCCAACAAGATAAGCACGAACCTAGCCCTGGAGGGCTATTCCTGAAATCTGGACGGGACGGGACGGATGGGCCAAACGACACGACTCAAACCCCACCCGTCCCGTCCCGTTCGTCAGTACCCGGCCGATTTGCTATTCCCGAGTTCAAAGTGGACGAGACGGGTTGGGTGAGCTAGAACCCGTTCGTTGTCAACACTGCATTTGATTTTAGTTTTGTTGTGAACAGCTTTTCACTATTTCTAGCCAATGGCGTGCTTCGATTTCATGTTTACTGCTTGCTGTCAAAAGACAGCTGCAGACGACGAAACAATAACATTGACGCTAATTTGAGGTTAAAGTTGCATTGCAATTCCTATTTCTCGTTGTTAACCTATAATCATTCTTCGATCGTTATTATATATACTATCGACGAAATATTTTGCGTTTGTGAAGTGCATTATGAACAGTGTAATAATGTTTTAACCACAGTTTGCAGCTGCTAATTTAACTCGTAGGGCTAAGCCCTAGGCTAGCTAGGCCTAGGGCCTACTTGTCTCAGAGCAATCCCTTTGACAATCTTTACGTGTTAGGGCGCCTCACTTTCTATGTATATTACGAGGAAGAATTGCCTATCCTAGGGTGGGCGTACATATGCATACTTGTTTGTTATAATATGCCAAATAAATTGCGTAAACGCTTTATCTTGACAATGTAATCACGTCTTCACTTTCTTCTAACATCCACATTAGATTTAGGGCCTAGGCCTATATCAGCCCCCTTGCCCAGAAAACCTTGGGCCTAACTCTAGGCCTACTTTCAATTCATTCATTTCATTTATATTACCAGAATTGTGGTAGGCCTAGGTCTAGGCCCTAGTACCTATGCCATAAACAATTAGGGTACAGAGGCCTAGGATAGCAACTCGTAGAAATTAGCATCCGTCGAAAACTACTGTCTAGGCCTAAGCCTTTTTTGTATTACGTATGTAGCCTACCAATCTACAGGCTGATCAAATTTTACTTTACTTTTCAGGGCCAATGTAATGAGTTAACATCGATAGGTATTTGTAATCAGTTAGATAATTATTTATTAATCACTTTGGTTACATTATGTATTATGTCACTGTTGTAGTTACTTATTAATAATACATTTACAGAACGGCTAGTAACAGTCAGTTCCCACTTCAGTGGGGTAGCCATTAGTCCTCTGTGTTTTTGGATTCCCGCGGCTACTACGACATCTCTAGCGCTAGTAGTAGTTACTGTAACTCTTGTTTAATTCTCAACAGTTGGCTAACTGCACAACAACAACAACTTGAAATCAGCTGTGCTGTCAGTTCACCAGCTCTAAGTACACACTTATTACACCTTTCCCCCAAGTCTATGCATGGTATGATGATTACACAACAACACAATCAAAACACAATATGGAAGGTTACACAATTTTGAATTTGTGAATATAAGCTCATACTGAAACAATACACAATAATCATACAAAGATACACAAGTGAATTTGTGCATAGAAGCTTACATAGAAAGATGTGCTAGTAGGCTACTTAGGCCTAGACTTGTTCTGAACAAAAATTCAATACAAATTTTAAAAAACCTTACTTAAATTAAATGAAACATACAATACAATAGTTCACATTTCAATCTTACAGTGACAATATAATCAATAGCATACAATAACAATACAATGATAATAATACCAGTTTAGTATTTAATGTAATCATTAAATTTAGCTGGTTCTCTCCTGTTACGTGATGGTCTACCATCCGAGTGGGTAACTACCTCACGACTGCCTGAAGTCATGTTACATGATGGTCTACCATAGGGAGTTGTAACTACCTCCGGAGTGTATGGTTTATCAGACATAGGTCTACTTATTATACTTTCTGGGGGTCCTGCTACTGGTTCATTCATCTCTTCCCTCATCATTTCAGAATCCAACCCTGGTGTTACTGGTGCATCCTCATTTACACTTTTTCTCAAATCACGCCTATTCCTTCTAATAGTACTACCATCATTATCCTTTCGTACTACATATGATCGCGGAGTATGATATTTTTGGACTACGGTGGCTGGATTCCACACTCTATCTTCCCTTATCCTAATCCTTTCTCCTTCAAACAATGCTGGCAAGGGCCTAGAGTTTTTATCGTAATTCCTTTTTTGCATATCTTGCAAAACTTGCAGTTTGTCCCTAACCCCTGTCTGAAGCTTAGGTTCTAACAATGAACTAACAGTAGGAAGTTTTGATTTTAGTTGTCTGCTCATTAACAGTTGAGCCGGGCTACAATCTGTCCCTGTGATCGGGGTATTTCGGTATTCCAATAAGAATATATAAATTTCTAGTTTTGCATGATGAGCTTTTTTTAACATGGTTTTAGCAATCTTTACGCCATTCTCGGCCATCCCGTTAGCTTGAGGATACCTAGGACTCGAAGTTACTGTTGTAAAATTCCACTCTTCTGCAAATCTAAGAAATTCTGCACTGCTAAATGGCATATTGTCCGACATTAGACAGTCTGGAACACCTAATCTAGAGAAGATAGCTTTAAACTTTGTTATTATTTTCTTAGCAGTTTTGTTATTTAACTGTACTAACTCTAACCATTTACTATAGTAATCTTTTACAACTAAATATGAATTTCCTTTGAATTCAAGAATATCTGCCGCCAACTTTTCCCACGGCCTATTCGGGATAGGGTGTGGCATAAGTGGTTCTTTAGCATTTTTCTTTTGAAACTTCAAACATGTCTGACATTTACTTATTTTTGTTTCTATATCTCTAGTCATCCCGGGCCAGAACAAAACTTGTCTAGCACGACTTTTGGTCTTTTCCATGCCAAAATGGCTTTCGTGCAGTAAACTTAACATGCTATCTGTTAATGTTGGAGGAACTAGTACCCGGTCTCCGATGAAAACTAGGCCATCATCCTCAGTTATAGTATCTTTGAAATCCCAAAAGTACTTTAGCTGTGATGGAACTTGGTTTTTGTGCTCTGGCCATCCTACCTGAATTAAGTTTTTTAAAAGTTGAGCAGTCTCATATTGCTCAGTCGCTACTCTAAATTCTTGTTTTTTTGAATTTGACATGGGTAAGTGTTTGGATACACTATGTACCAATTCTTTCATTTCACAATCCTCAACACCTACATCAGGTAAACATGCCCTTGATAGGGTGTCTGCTAAATACATTTTGGACCCTGGGACGTACTGAATGTCTAGGTCGTATTTAACCAATTTTAACTGTAAACGCTGTAGTCTGGGAGAGACTTTATGTACATTTTTTGAGATTATGGATATCAGGGGCTTGTGATCAGTTTGAACGACTGTTTTTCTGCCGTACATGTAATTATGGAATTTCTGTGAACCGTAAACAATTCCGAGAAGTTCCTTTTCTATTTGCGAATAATTAGCTTCTGTTTCCGTCATGCTACGTGATGCATATGCGATTGGCTTACCTTCTTGTACAAGGCAGGCTCCCAATCCACTTTGTGAGGCATCAGTCTGCAAGGTTAAGGGTTTGTTCGAGTCGTAGTATGCTAATACTGGGGAAGAACACAATGCTTCCTTTACATTGGTAAAAGCCTGTATCTGCTCATGTGACCATATCCAAGGGACATCCTTTTTTAAGAGCACCCTTAGGTGGGCTGTTACTGATGATAAGTTGGGGATAAACTGCCCTACATAGTTAACCATGCCCATAAATCTTTTTAACTCGGTCACATTAGTAGGGGAAGGAAATGCTGCTATTGCCTTTACTCTTTCCTCATCTGTTTTTAAACCTTGTGCTGACATGACATGTCCCATGTACCGTACTTCCTTTACTTTGTACTGAAACTTGTCAGGATTAAACCTTATGTTTGCCTCATTAGCACGTTTAAAAACTTCTAGGAGCGCTTTGTCATGTTCGCGTTCTGTTCTACCAGCTATTATGATGTCATCATATATAACCTGCACTCCTGGAATATCACCAAAAATCTCAGTATTTTTACGCTGGAATATTTCAGGGGCAGATTTAATACCGAATGGCATTCTCAGAAACTTGAATCTACCCATAGGACTATTAAAAGTACATAGGTCAGAGCTAGCTTCATCCAAACAAATCTGATAAAACCCTTCCTTCATGTCAACAATTGAAAAGATAGTCATTCCTGATAGGTTTGCAATTACATCTTGTGCATTGGGAATTGGGTAATGTTCCCTTTTTATGGCTTTGTTTAGATCTACTGGGTCAATGCATAACCTTAGATCCCCATTAGGTTTCTCAATTATTACCAAATTATTTACCCAATTTGTTGGTTTTATCACCCTTTGTATTACCCCTTCCTTTTCTAAAGACAACAAAGTATCATTCAACTTATCTTTTAGACTAACTGGGATCCTCCTTGGAGGATGTATAACAGGGGTATGGTCCTTTTCTAAAGTTATTGTGCATCTATTAGGCATGCATCCCAATCCCTGAAATATTTTACTGTGTGACTGTAACACACTCTCTTTAGAACCAAGTTCACTTTCTATTTCCCTGACAAAGTTTATCAAGCCTAGATTATTGCAATCTTGTAGACCTAACAATGGGGTAAACTCCTTGTCTACTACCATAAAAGTTACTGCAATTGGTCCTTTGCTAGGATCATTTTTTAAACTACACTCTAGGTTTATGATTCCTATGGGCTTTACTTTAGTATCGCCAAAGGCAACCAGAACTATTGCAGTATCTTTCAACTTCTGCGTTAAATTTAAATTTTTGACAATATTAAGTGGCATTACACTCACCTCAGCTCCAGTATCAACTTTGAAATTAATTTCGGAATCTGAAATTTTCAGATTTACCAACCATGCTCTGCCTACCTTAGGCCTATTGCCTTTCGGGCCCAGAGTGCCTACTTTCTGAATTGAGGTAACATATAGTTTGCTATTATGTTTGTTTGATTCACAAGCATCAAGTTTATTTTGACTTGGTTTCACATAAAGTTCACTATTATGTTCATCTTCCGAGTTTACAACACATTCGGCTACGTAGAATTCGCTATTATGTTCATCTTCCGGGCTATCTTCAGATTTATCTTCCGGGTCTATGACACATTCAGCTACTCGTTTCTTCGTACACATCTTAGCGAAATGATTTAACTGTTCGCAGTTTCTACATGTTTTTCCAAACGCTCTGCAGCTACGCGCACCGTGACGGTAACCACACTTTTTGCAGTCAAAGTCTTTGCCGCCGTCCGCCTTGTAACGCTGGAATTTATTCTGTGTTGCATCGGTCTCCATTTTCCGGTTCCCGTCTTTGGATGATCCTGGCCTAGCCTTTTGAGGCCTAGTCAACACTGTCTCTACCATCACCTTTTCGCCTAGTTCCATGGCCTGCTGTTTACTTACTTCTGCTGCTCGGCATAAATCAGCTGTTTTTTCTAGAGTGAGATCACTTATGCGGAGTAGTCTTTCATGTAAAGCCTGGTCGGTGATACCCAATACTACCCTCAAAGTTAGTAATTGATTTTGTTGAGTTCCAAATTCACAGGATTTAGCTAGGATTTTAAGCCTAGTTAGAAAATGGTCAAACACTTCAGACTGTTCTTGTACACATGTAAAAAACTTACTCTGTTCATACACAAGATTTCGTCTTGGTGTGCAGTATTCTTCGAATTTTTTCATCACTTTTGCTAGATCCTTTTTGTCTGCGTCCCTCATTTCGAACGTGTTGAAGAGTTCTAGGGCCTCATCTCCAATGAAATTGAGAAACACGGCCACTTTATCTTCTTCAGAATCATTATACCTTTTCGATGCCCTCATAAAAATATCGAACTTCTGTCGAAAACGCGTCCAATTTTCGTGGACATTTCCACTTAGGCTTAGTTCTGCCGGCTCCTTGCACTTCAGCGCCATTATTACGGAGTTTCTAGCTTAGGCCTACCTTGTGGTTTTTCTTTGTTCACTTCCGCGAACCGCTGGCCACCATGTAATGAGTTAACATCGATAGGTATTTGTAATCAGTTAGATAATTATTTATTAATCACTTTGGTTACATTATGTATTATGTCACTGTTGTAGTTACTTATTAATAATACATTTACAGAACGGCTAGTAACAGTCAGTTCCCACTTCAGTGGGGTAGCCATTAGTCCTCTGTGTTTTTGGATTCCCGCGGCTACTACGACATCTCTAGCGCTAGTAGTAGTTACTGTAACTCTTGTTTAATTCTCAACAGTTGGCTAACTGCACAACAACAACAACTTGAAATCAGCTGTGCTGTCAGTTCACCAGCTCTAAGTACACACTTATTACAGCCAATGCTCTACCTAGCTTTGGCCCATAGATACTAGGCCTAGGCCTATGCATATCCTACTGACAACTTGTGGCCTAGGCCCAGTACAAGTATGGCATAGGGCCTACAGGCTTTTCTTTGCACAATAAATTTATCATTGGCTATTATTATGCTACTAGGTATTAGGATAGTTATACGTACCATGAGAAATGGTCTATTATGCTTTTGATTGTAGACCATACGTGTGCCATTGGGCTTGGGTGACAAAATGATTGTCGTTCAGGCTATGTTTGTAGGCTTACCAAGTTTATGAGGGCTAGTTTGAAGTTTTCATCAGTTTTGATTGAAACTCAACGTTACAACATAATTATTTGTAGGCCTAGGGCCAACATATTTATTCATTCAGTGGCAACTGTATGCATGTGCAACAGTTTAGTAAGGATATTGATATGAACTAAACATGGAAAATAAACCATAATTTTTGCAAGCAGTACACCTATCATCTGTTGTAGTCGTAATCACTGCAAATCTAACATAAGACATCAATTTACAATGGCTCAGTGAAACACATCGAGCTAGACTACGATTGTAATCCCAACTGCGAAGAGGGTTGGTCTATGCGTGCAGCTTAGGTCACAAGTTTTCTCCCCATTAACAAATCAACTAATATGTTTGTTGAAATTATTTTATAAAGCCTTAATGACAAGGTTTGCTAAAGGGCATTGTCCATTGAATTTGTGAACATGTTGGTTAATGCAATTTTAGATATAGGTAGTGATGCAATGTTGAAAATTTCCAATTCAGTGAAAACTTTCAATGTTATTTTTTTTTTAATTTTAACTTTTTACCTACAATTTTTTTTTTAAAAACATAACTATAATTTAAGGCATTTATTATGCAAAAATTTACCTTCCAATAGTAGAAGTCATAAGCAGAATACAAACCACATTGTCACGGGTAGGCCTACCGAAGTCAGGTTATGCATGATTTTATTCAAAAACAATTTTATAAAAGTTAGATGGCCATTTCATTTGACATTTACAATGGTACTGGTCGTCTAGTGTCACACAGTATTTTGTATTTTAATTCTACGGCCTAGTATTGATTTTGTGTTGCCTTTTTCAGTCTGAAAGTACAACATAATAGCCCGGGTAGAAAACAGTCGGACAAACAACAAAAGTACAAAACTTTTGTCAAAAGTATGCCATAAACCTGACTGCTACTGTAAAACTTACAATAAATTGAAGGCTTTACAGGCCTACTAAGTAAACTGAAATAATACCATACAATTTTTGTATTTTTTTTTATTTCTAGACACATATTTTTACTTTCTTATTTCCTTTTATAGTTTGGCATATTTCAAATTCAGGTTGAATGCCTTTGGCTGATCCGTACTGTGGCATAGTGTTTGACGGTCAGACGTTGGTTTTTTTCCGGAAGAGAACGGCTACGTCGGTGGACCACCCCATAAGCTTGAGGTCACCAAGATCATCGATAGTTTCCCTACGACTTTCATTCCATCCGGGATTACAGGACCACAAACCCCTTTTGAACAAATTGTACATTGTAAATATTTTTATGTAGTAGAAATATTTCCAGAATGACATATTAGTTTTCCGAAGGAGGCCTACCCCCTACAGGTACCGGTACAAAATATTGGGCTGTTGCTGGTAGATAGGTTTCATTAAATTTTTGGTCTCGATGGTGTAGGCATAACACCAGACTTACCCAGCGATGGAGAATGGAGTGTTAGTGTTTGAGTGGGCATTGTAATAAATATTTGTACCATGTTAGGTTGGCCTACCGGCTAATGATTTACAGAAAGTAGCCCTAAAGTAGGTAGGTGATTAAATTATAAATAAGGGGGGTACTTTGTTCTTCGGTTGGGGGGGGGGGGGGGGGGGAGGACAAATGAAGTCTAATTTTTTAGCAACACCCCCCCCCCACTAACCTACTTTTAGGCAAAATTAGTGTTTTTAATGGTGTTGGATCCCCCCAACCAAACAAGTTCCAAAAAAGCATAGGGGCCTAAGAGGCCTACTTGTAGACAAAAAATTACAGGGATTTCATTCAGAGGTAGACTATGCCTCCATGGATATCTATAACGAGGCCCTAAAGGTACCTAGTTAATTTTAGAATGTAATGCGAAACAATAAGTCTAGGCATCACCTGTTGAGTTGCGCAATCTAGGCTACTACGCTGTCTAGCCTAGGACTAGGGATAACTCTTGCCTAGGTCACAAAATAAAATCATCGAGCATTGGCTTATCTTCAAAGGCTATTTATACAACTATAGGCCCTAGGCACATATTTACACCGACTTGTTTTAGTGGGGGCCAAGAAATGATTTGGCATTGTAGGTCCTAGTATTTTCCCATGTAAATCTAGGCCTATGCCCCTTTAGTCTATTGACCTTCAATTCAGTCAGTAAGTAAGCTAGCAACATGGGAAGGCCTATAGAAAAACTAACATCCAATAGGCCTACCCCTAGGGCCTACATATGATTGGGGCTAGGGCCTACAATGTTATTTGCATTTAAATGACCTTAAGTGTAGGGCTAGGCCTAGGGCCTACCCTAGGCTAAGGGCCAAGGACTTATTTTAGTAGGCTTAGGCCTAGGCCTAATGGTAGGCCCAAGGAGCTAAAAAAAAATCTAGGGCCAATTTGTTGATGGATTTTAGGCCCTAGCTACCTTGCCTAGGCATAGGGCTAGGCTAGGCTAAGCCCTAGGCCTATAAGAAGTGTTGAAACGGATTTGCAGCCCAGTGTAGGCCTAGCCTAGCCCTACTAGGGGCCTAGGCCTAGGGCCTACTAGGGCCTAGTGAAAACCACTGCAATCAATGCAGGGACGTACATAATAAAAGAAATACGTAATAAATGATATAAATGTGTTTATTACATTGGTCAGCCCGCACATATTAAAAATATACAATTTAATGCGATGTTTTAGCTTACCTTTGCCTCGTATTGCAGTGATTGGGCAACTTCTCGGTGCATAGATTCGTGATTACATCGCAATCCGTGGAAGATGAAACTTGGAAACACACGCGCAGTTTAACTGCGGTCATTTCTATTACAGTATATCGTACATTACATACACGCAAAGCTCATAAAACATTATTTCCCTTCGCCAAAACGTGAATTGCTGTGATGTTGTCCGCCATTGTTTTCTTTCAAACCATATGGGTACCGGCCTCGGTGGCTCTCTCGGCTGGTCTCGAGCAGCCGAGATAGATTGGACGGGACGGGTTGACAAAACGGGACGAGATCGAACTCAGGAATAGCAATCGGCCATCTTGAACGGGTAAACGTGGTCACGTGGTACAAAACGACTCGTCCCGTCCCGTCTCGTGGACGGGTGGAACTCAGGAATAGGGCTCCAGGAGGTAAGTTAGACCTCAGCCTAGACTAGATCCGAGTTTGTGAAGAAACAGTTCAGGACTGCAGTGACTAGGCCATAGATAGGCCTACTGCACGTGCGACGAGCTCGAACCCGGCCCACGAGGTAAGAATAGAACCAGACTAGATCATTGTGAGAAGTTGCAATGAAAGATTGGAAGGTTGAAAGATGTGCTTGGGCTGGAAACCCAATCCATCCCACAAATTGATGGACAACAAGATACCATTCTTAAGGTCTTGCTAAAAATGCAAGAGAAAATTGAAAATTTAGAGGGTAGGCTCGCAACTCGCAAGCTCGAGCCACGATTAGCCTTGGAGACTACACCAGAACCAAATAGGCCTACCCATGTTAGTAGCCCTAGGTCCCCTAGAGATAGTATTCCGCTTAAAGATCTTCTTGCATGGTCAATTCCCACATTTAGTGGCCTGGGATTTGAGGACCCAGAGGATTTTCTGCGGACTTGTGAAGACATTTTCTCACATGCAGATATTTTGGACACGTGCTGGGTGGCTATCGCTACTAGTCATCTCCGAGGAGATGCTCAACGTTGGTGGCAAGGCCGCCAATATTCTAGACCTACATGGAAGGTGTTTAGATCCAGCATGGATATACGTTTCAACGACCCTTCGCTTCTGGAATCCCTGTAGCAGCTTTACAGGAGAGAAACAGAAGAAAGGAATACAAATAGAAACGTTTATTCAACAAAAGGTACGCTGCATCAAGCCTATAAAAGGACCGTCCGGTTTCTGCCTAAAAAGGAAATATTGAGTAATTGATAATCGTTACGCCCATTTTACGAGCACCTTTTCCCCAAATCAATCGACGAGCTCACGACCGGTATTAAAATAGAGCGTGATCCAAATTTGAGGCGCCCCCAAAGGACACTGTACCCAGAGAAAGAGGCCATCAAAAAACCCACCTCAAGCAGTGGACGTACTACTGCAAGCCAACGACGACAGCATCAGGAGACAAGATGCAACCCAGTCTCAAAACAAAATCCAACAGAGACGTTAAATTTTAACATTCCCAAAGGATTGGGCATACTCCTCGATTGCGATAAAAACCCCTCCCAAAAACCGCATCAAGAAATAAGAGTTTCGTCGGGGAAAAAGGAATGGGGGGGGGCCCCTTTGTAGACACCCCCAAAACCGTGGATTAAAACAAACAAGTGACATCGGAACGGGACAGATTATACCGGGAGAAATTAAATTTGAGATGGTAGAAGAAAAAATGCAAAAAAATAATAAAAGTAAAAGAAGAGGCAGGACAACCAGATTAGAACCTAGAAAGCACGAAAGGATTACCTTGATGATGGAAAAGAGAAAAAAAAATTTGCCCCCAAAGGAACTAAAAAACAGTAAAAGAAAAAAATGTGGAGGAAAATGGGGGGGAAAAGCGGGGCCTAGATATGATTTTGCTCAAAGCTACCATAAAGACAAGAGAGAACAAGTGAGAGAAAAAACCAGCAGAGAATCGATTTGGAAAAATCCTGAAGAAGAGAAAAAAAGGAGGTGATGACACAGATGCGGATGCGAGTAGGGAAAAATTTCAAAAGAAAAGTTCGCACCAAAAAAACGATACATCTGTGACAGTGGGTCAAAGATGATTTGGATATGATTTTTTCCATCTAGAAGTAGAAGAAGAATTTGGGGGCATCTTCCTTTCGTATTCGATTGTACTACCCATTTACCGATGGGTAACAATATCAAACGGAAAAAAGAAGGGGAAGAAACAGAAAGGTCAGGGGAAGAGTCGAGTGAAAAGAAAGGGAATAAATTTGTAGTTCCATAATCAATGCAAAGACAAAAAAAACCCCGGTGTTCAAAGGACCCGAAAAATCAGAAGTGTTCTAGTTAAACCCCCTCAATAAACACAAAAAAGATGACAGCAATGGTCAGGCCAGGCACCCAACAGAAACATTGACCCGACCAAAGAAGAAAGTTCAGACTTTTAAATTGGAAAGACCAGAAGGTAGAGAAACAAACAAAGAGTGGCCAGTTCGAGGCTCATACGGTGTGTCAAAGGAAAGGGGTTCAAACTAAAAACTGCACAACCTTCGAGCAAACATGCGTTTTTAATTGCAGTGCAAATTTTTTATTGGATATTGCATAACGTCTCAAAACATTTTTAAGAACAAGGGAAAAAAAAATAAGAGGGGAAAAGAAAAAGAAATGCAAAAAGAAAAAATATTAAAGAAGAAAAATCCAAACAGGACGTGCAGAGGGCCTAGCAAAACAAAATTGTGACGGGTTGATGGGTTTCAAAGGAGAAGAAAAAAGTTTTGTAGATCTTCGATCACTAAAAAAATTGAGTTGTAGAGGTCGACCACGCCCCAAAAGAGGGCAGGGCCCACAGAGACGAGAGGACTCATGCTTCAAAAATATTTGAATAATAATTTTTTTTAGTTTTTCAGTAATCATTCAACACCAAGAACTTAAGTCTGTGGGGGGGAATGGACACCGCCTGTACAAGTTTGGTCATTTGGCCCTCAAAGTACCTTTTTTAGAAAAAAAGATTGTTTTGGTTGGGGTGGGTTTATGTTTAAGAGTTGAGTTGTGTTTTGGTCTGCAATGGAGAATAGAAAAAGGGATTAGTTGTCTTGAAAAAAGAATGGAATAGAAGATTTTCACGAACCTGGGGATATTTTTATAGTATATACTGCGAGTCCGTGAATCCGTACAACACGGCGTTGCATTGAAATACGCCTACACAAAAGTTTTAAAAGTTTTAAAACGTTGTTTGTTTTTAGATTGAACGTAATGGTAAAATAAATTTTTATGTAATAAAAAACAAGTTAAAATCAATGAGTAGTAATCTTCTTTAATGACCTCTTTTTTTAACGAAAAAGAAATAAACACATTTATGTACGTAATAATTTATTTTTTAATTTTATTGAGTGCATGGGATCATATACGAGTAATATAAATTTAGGGGTCATTACACTTACCACAAAAAAAATGCCCAGTGAAGGGGCAGGCCGGTTTTGAAAATAAACATAGAAAAGACGATTTTTTTTAAAAGTTTCCTGCTAATTTCAATCAAACCCTAGCATCGACATTACCAAAAGTTATGTTGAACAAATTTTTATTAACACTCCATTCTACGGGATCAATGAATACTTGGAGTAGGGAAAGCAAATAAGTCATATTATTATTATGTTTAATTTTAAATTTCGTGGGGTTTATTTGTATCTATTTATTATTTTCTTTTTTCATTATTGTGTATTATAGTACGTATTATTTTATTTGTGGTTACGAGGAAGAACGATCTTTTTTAAAGATTTAAACCCCCCCCAATTTAGTTATGTAATAATATGTGCCCAAAAAAAAAAAGCTATTACTTTCATTTTTTCTTTCTTATTTATTTCTTGCTTTCTTTTTATTTTAAAAACCCCGAAGAACTTTCCGACAACTTCTCCCCAAGGCCTATTTAACTCCCGGGCACGTCTACGAGAGGGAGATGCTGAGTTAAGTGATTTCTAAATTCCCCTTTTAAAGAAAGTGCCGCCATTTTTCCAAATCCCTCATTCTCCATACTAGGTGAATGGAGGGACGTGGGTAGCCAAGCACGAGGCATTTGAAGGGTCAAAAATAATGGCTGCTGAAAGCAGGTGACAATTTCCCGCGTGCTTCGTCATACGGCATGGGTGCATATGATCCACCAAAACGGATGGTTTCAGAAAACCCTTTGTTATTTTTTAATGGCTGGAAGGCGCTTCGGAAGTTTTGAAAGTTGGGGGGGAAAAAGGAAAACCATTAGTAGATTTTGTAGGGACAGTGGAGCCCCGGATGCCCCTTTTTGCCCAATGCGAAAAAAAAATTCACTATACAAAGTTACTTGTCAGTTTTAACGCACTGGACTCTGTAAACGAGTTTTTCATAATATTGCAATCTAAAAAAAAAAAAAAAAAAACGTGAAGTGGCCCATTTTAAGAAATAACAACATCATTTTTATGAATGACAAGCATACAGGGAAACATATTTTTGTTTTTTTTTTTTGTTTTTTTTTTTGTTTTTT